>JAJLWQ010000006.1:59938-86156 GCA_030570875.1 Citeromyces matritensis
CGTAACTAGTGTCTCTAAATCAGCTTCCTCCTGGGTCGAACATGTGATCATATATATTGTGTTTATATACTTGAATATATAGTAAGTGTTCGTGAGGAGCGGCGAACCGACCCCCCAAATCCCGAACAGGTTCGACCGCTCCTTCGAACCAGGGGCCGAGAGGGCGAACCGGTTCGAGGGCTCGAACCGATTTTTTGCCGCTCTCGAACGCGTTCGATGGAGAGCCTTAAATTGCATATACATGTCTGATATTTTACCATGATATTTTTCACTTGCATGAACCGCGACGAGCTGTAACCCGCGGGGGTCTCAAATGCTCTCTCATCCCTACGAGGAACCCAATCCCGCCGACGGCCTCCACAAATGGTTTTGTGGTCTAGTCGGTTATGGCGTCTGCTTAACACGCAGAAGGTCCCCAGTTCGATCCTGGGCAAAATCATTTTTTTAGTTCAAATCATTTTTTGGCTCTGAGTACCCTAAGCCTAGACAAATACGCATCTCTGTCGAGATAGCATCCTTTCAGCCACCTCTCATCATCACCCTCAAGGGAGAACTTGTTGCGCCCGTGAGCAATTCTTCTGTTGTCGAAAATGACGCACGTATTCTCTGGCTGCTTTACAACTAGCTCATTTTCCGGTTTCTCTAGAATCTGCTCAAACATACGGAATCCTCTCAAAAAGTCTTTGAAAAGATAAGCGTCACCGGCCTCCTTGGCATTGGAGGCGTTGTGAACAATCGCTTCAGAGTTTCGTCTCGCATGAGGCTGTTTCTGCAGTTCCTCACCTGTCAGCGGGTGGGTAATGCCGAGCTCGAAAGGTGCTTGGAATGGCGGAGAATAGTTTACTTCCTTGATGGATAATTGTCCTGTTCCGAAATCGGCAACGGATTCGTCTTCAACCACAACCGGTCTTGAGTGATAGTAGTGCTGATTATCGTTATTGTAATGGTAAGGCACAGGGACATTTGTTAACGCGTAATAACACTGAGGATGAGATTGAGCAACTTCGCTTGCAGCAAGGAAAGAATCGGCAAATCGCTGTTCTCCTCCCACTTTGGCGTTTTTGATAGTATGAAGGAGCTGCAGTCCCGGAGGAGATTCATAGTATAAAAGGTCCATGTGTAATGGGAGAAATCTCTCTGTATCTGCGATATTTTTCGCTCCAGCTTTCGATTTCACATCAAACAGCAAGCCGTAAAAAGTCTGTTTAATGTAACCAATTCTGTGAGCAATGTCTTCCACGAACCATGAGGTACTATTCTCTTTCTGAGGAGGAATGTTGTTGATAAAGACCAATCCATATTTCTTGATGGCTTCCAGCGCCTTGAACAATGTATGGTCGTCACTAACATAATCGTCATAATCAAAGTCAAGCGAGCCTTGCTCTCTGACAGAATTGAACAGCTCTACATCCCATAGCTGTGCATCAGAGCTTGTGACTCTTTCTGAAGCTCTAGTCTCGACGTTGCTGTATCTTTCGAGAAACTTGAGGGGATAAAAGGACTTGTGTGAATCATTCCAGATAACCTCGAGTCCATGTTCTCCATCTGAAGACTCAACACACCTGGGCTGTTCTTGCGGAGTAATCTTCGGGTCAATCTTGGCTGTTGAAAAAAGTCGCTGTTTCGATTCAGCATCGACAGACTTCCCTGGTGCAGTACAGGCATCTCTTAAAAAAACATTGTTGTAGTTGACGCTAATGCCATTTGGCAGTTTGACTGTAATGTACTTGTCGGTATAACCTAAAACTTGGATTGAAGGCATTTTTTGGTGTTGAGAGAAAAGGCAGGCCCTTTATATAGTTGACGGCTAAGGTTGCGGGGTGCATGGTGGCACTGCATGCGCATCGGAGAAATGACTTTATAATATGGAATTTTATCGGACGAAAAGAACAGCGGACAAAGCGAATTTGAGATGCGGGAGTGAAATTAGAATGACCGGTTTGGGTCGACCATATAAGGTGAGGATTGAGCGTAAAGAGTTGATGCGTGACCACATTATCGGATGATTTATGCATGATAGCTCCGCAGATCATGGATAATGCTTGAGGTCCAAAATGACACATTTTCATGTGCTTTTCATGAGGGTTTTCAAAAGAAGAATCGATTTCGTTTATAGTTACCCTAGAGAGGGCCTTAGGAGGGACAATTAATCTCGGTTTGCCAAGCGTTTTTTGGGTGGCAACAACCAAACAGATAATGTACACGTGCCGCAATTTCTTCTTACAGTCAAACTAGGCACGTGAGGTCATTTTGTCCCAAGATAATCTATCTGGCAGACCCATAGTTTCTGTCTTCTAAAATAGGGTTAATATCTTATCTACAAACGGTTTAGAGGTATTCTTAACTAAAGTAAAACCATCTAGGGGAGTACGTTTGTTTGCTTGCGTTATCTTGAAGACCTACACAGTCCTACAAAGAGCACTGTTCATCGATACGCATCCCGCAGATAAAGTCTCTCTCGTTTTTGTGAAAATTGACACGTACAATGGAGCCTTCCGCAATCAGTGAACGCACATTGGATGTCATAATTTCGATTTGTTCGTTGATCGAATCGGATTTCACGGCATCTTGCATTGTTGATGCTGCGTGAATAGTTGGACAGACTATTTCTTCTGTTAGAATCAGTTTATCTGAGAAATAACGACAGATCAGGTTCAAAAATAATATACGGAGGTACTCACGTAGCTCGAACTGCCTCACATTTTGCATCCCTGCACCTTTTGTGTGTTTACGCGAACATGTCTGACTTGATACCAACAGAAGGAACATCGCGTCGTATCAAGAGACGAGCTGGTAAAAAACGCCCAGACGAGAATGAGGGCTCTGGGATCATACATTCTGCCCTAGTCAATAAAAGTGGTGGGCGACGCCGGAAATCCGAAATACAAAGAGGATATCTCTCAACGATAGATGTGAATGTGGCGGATCTGAAGATTGAGGAATCTGATTTATTGAAAGCAACCGCCGAAACAAGAAACTCTGAAAATGAAAGCGAGGACAAAGTTCAAAACGTTGACGGTCAGGATTTAGATGCAAACAACACGTCTGAAAAGGATCAGACGGCCGATGGCGAGCTTGGAGAGAAAGAATCTCACCACGATGCAAATGATAGTAACGAAACTGCAGTAGACTCCACTGCCAACGTAAGCAACATAAAGGAAGAAACCCATTCTCAGGAACCGCTTCAGGTATACTCGATCGAACCTGTGAAAAGAGCAGCCTCACCTATCCAGGAATCCAGAAATCTCGAGCCACGACTGGTGATAAGTAAGCTGGTTTTGACAAATTTCAAGTCCTATGCTGGTCAGCAAATTATTGGTCCTTTCCATTCGTCTTTCAGTGCAGTAGTCGGTCCTAACGGAAGCGGCAAGTCCAACGTTATTGATGCGATGCTTTTCGTTTTTGGATTCAGAGCATCCAAAATGCGTCAGGCAAAACTGGGGGAGCTGATCCACAACTCTGAAAGTTTCCCCAACTTGGATTTTTGCTCAGTCGATATTCACTTCCACAACGTGCAGGACGCCGAAGAAGAGGGAGAGCCAGCCAGAGTTCTAGAGAACTCGGATTTGGTGGTTTCTCGAAAGGCTTTTAGGAATAATTCTTCCAAATACTTCATCAACAACCGCGAAAGCAACTATAGCACAGTCACCACTATGCTCAAGGACAAGGGAATTGACTTGGACCACAAGCGATTTCTTATTTTGCAGGGAGAGGTGGAGTCAATAGCACAGATGAAGGCCAAAGCTGAGAAGGACAATGACGACGGGCTCTTGGAGTACCTGGAAGATATTATAGGTACCACTGAGTACAAGAATTCGATCGAGAGAATCAGTGCGCGCATTGAAGAATTGAACGATGTGTGTGTTGAGAAAGAAAACCGATTTGAGATTGTGGAACGCGAAAAATCTTCATTGGAAGAGAAAAAGACTCAAGCGGTTGAGTTTCTTGAAAAGGAAAAACAGTTCAAAAAACTCACCTCCCTATGGCTCCAGTTCTCACTTTTGGATGACAGACAGAGTATCGAATCCACAAATAAGAAAATCGCTAGTCTCAAGGATAAGCTCACACAAGAACAGACAGAAACAGCGGAATTCAAGCGTGAGATTGACGAAGCCACCAAGGCTCACAAGGAGCTCGTTGCCGAGTTGAAAAAACTCAACGGCGAAATATCTACCCTTGAGGGCAAGGAGAAGAAGGTTGAGCGAGAGCGAGTATCTGTTGATGAAAAGATCAAGCAGCTGGGGAATAAAATGGCAAAATCACAGGGTGTCATTGCCTCATATACTCGCAACATCTCTGAGAACGAGCACAATTTGAAACTTATCGCTGAAGAACAAAGCCAGCATGAATCTCGAATGGAGCAGCTTCAGCAGGAATTGCGTCAAGAAAAAGCGGTTCTCGACAAGATGAAATCTGAGTTATCGGAAAAGACTCACGGAATCAGTCAGCAGATTGAAGGGTATAAGAAGAAACTGCAGCCTTGGGCCGATAAACTGAATGAGAAGGAGAGCCAAATATCTTTGGCAAATTCAGAGGTGGAAATGATGCAGAATCAATGGAAACAGATAGATGCCAGTATCAAAGAGTGCGAAGCGCAAGAGCAAAATGTTAGTGTTTTACAGAATGAAAGTTCTGAGCTTCTCAACTCTCTAAAGGCTGAAAAGGCACACATCACAGAGCAAATTGGGTTTGGGGTCGATGAAGTGAATAGCGCGCGCGAAAAGCTTGCGCAAATGAAGAGGGAGCTCGGTGATTTCCGTCAACGCTGTCATGATGCGCGGGGTTCTCTACAGAGTGTTCAGAATAGAGGCAAGGTGCTTTCTGGCCTGATGAGGTTGAAGGAATCCGGAAGAATTGAGGGATTTTACGGCCGGTTGGGTGACCTTGGATCCATTGACGACAAATACGATGTGGCAGTTTCCACTGCCGCACCCTCACTCGATGATATAGTTGTGGAGACGGTTGAAGTAGGGCAACAGTGCATTGAGTATTTGAGGAAGAACAACCTGGGATTCGGAAGGTTTATCATTTTGAACAAATTGCGCAAGTTCAATATGGGGTCAATAGAAACCCCCAATGGTTGTGCTCGTTTGTTCGATTTGATCAAGGCAAAAGAAGAAAAGTTCCGGCCGGCTTTCTATTCCGTCATGTACGACACGCTTGTGACGAGAACGCTGAAGGAGGCGAACCAAGTAGCTTACGGCAAAAGACGATGGAGGGTTGTAACGCTTGACGGAAATCTTATCGACACTTCTGGAACACTCTCTGGAGGAGGAGGGTCTCAAAGACGCGGGGCTATGAAGAAGAGTAGTCAGGGGAATTTCTCATCCGAAGAAGTTGCCAAACTGGACAAGGAGCTCAACTTGAAGGAATCGGCATTTGAAGAGGCTCAGGCTACTTTTGTTGAGATGGAGACAGGTCTACGCAAATTCCAGGATCGTATTCCTGAGATTGAGCTTGAAATGACAAAGATCAAGCTGGAATTGGACTCACTCACCAAACAGTCAGAGTCACTTTCACAGCGTAGAGCAGAGATGGCTGAATCGAAAAGAGCCCTCGACGCAAGAAGCGGTGAGTTGAAAGCAGCAGAGAAGAAAGTGGCTAAGCTTTTATCTGAGAAAGCCACACTCAAAGAACAGACGAAGGACCTGGACGACAAAATCTCGCAGCTTGAAGAAGAGATCATGAAAATTGGTGGTGTCGCTCTGCGGAAACAAGACTCAAAAGTCAGCTCCATAAGTCAGCAAATGGAACTTTCCAACGAGAAAAACTCGAGCAACTCTGTGCGCTCCAACAAGCTTCAAAGTGAAATAAAGAGGTTTGAAAAAGTTGTAGAGGAGCAAAGCCAAGAGGCGAAACTTTTACAGGAACGTCTCTCTGAGATCCAGGAGAAACACAAGGAGACCGAAAACACTTTCCAGCAGCTTGCTCAGCAGATAAAGGCGATCGAGAGCATACGCGACGAGAAGCTCTCCCACTCTGAGGAATGCGAGGAACAACTTGAGGATATGAAGCACAAAGTGAATTCTCTACGGTCTGCCGAGATTGAGATTTTGAACAAGATTGAAAAGCACGAGTCTGCGATCCGTTCAGCAAAGCGAAACGTTGAGTCTGCCGAAAAACAATATCGCAGTATAGATGTGAGGGATGTTGCTTCTCTGATTGCATGGGGAGAAGAAAGCAACGAACTGCGAGAAAAGCTGATGCAAAACGATGTCACCAGAGAGATCCCGCTTGACGAGCTCAGTCAAACAGACACTGAAAAAGTACAAATGGAGCTGGCCGAATTGGAAGCGTACGTCTCGTCCGCCAAGGTTGATACAGACGTCCTGTTGGAGTACAGCAAGAGGTACATCGAATACAGTTCTCGTAAGACCGACTTGAATCAGAGTGTTGAGGAGCGCGATGGATTGAAAAATGAGTGGGATGAGCTAAAGAGAAAGCGTCACGACGAGTTTATGGCCGGGTTCCACAAGATTTCCATGACTTTAAAAGAGATGTATCAGCTGATCACGATGGGTGGAAACGCAGAACTGGAATTGGTGGACTCTTTGGATCCATTCTCTGAGGGAATTCTTTTCAGTGTTATGCCTCCCAAAAAATCTTGGAGAAACATCAGCAATCTGTCTGGTGGAGAAAAGACTCTGTCATCTCTGGCGTTGGTATTTGCGTTGCACAGGTACAAGCCCACACCGTTGTATGTGATGGACGAGATTGATGCAGCTTTGGATTTCCGCAACGTTAGCATTGTTGCCAATTATATCAAAGAGAGAACCAAGAATGCCCAATTTATTGTGATCTCTTTGAGGAACAACATGTTTGAACTGGCGAAACAGCTAGTGGGGATTTACAAAGTGAACAGCATGACAAAGTCCATTTCCTTGCAAAATAACGATTTGCTCAACGGGTCTACATAAGGTTCAGAGGGTGGCTTTTTGCAAAGTTGTGCTATCCTCAGTGAGTGAACCATTAGTTTACCTTGGGAGATTGTTCACTGAGAAAGTCAATTTTCGCCATCAAGGATATTAACATGACAAGTAAGCAATCCATGTAATGAGCGATTACTGGAGCGGTCGTTTCTCTCCCAACGCTCAATCCAACGGCGCAAAATTAGCAGAAAAAGTCTTTCAAAGAAGTCATTAAAATACACACCCATGGTGAGTCAGAGCTCCTTTACGCATGGCTATGTATTTACAGACAAATGCTCGTCAGATGTTACTAGTGGAGAATCTATAACGAGGTTTCAAAGCTAGTGTGAGGCCCTTCAACTTAAAGTCTGTTAATGATTTATCAGTGTGAGGATTGGAAGTTGTGAACTTAGTGTCAATCTGGGGTGCATTAATTGAACGATTCAGGATATTACTAATTCCAACTGCAGCAAGCCTGTTTGCTTCACTTTGGTAACGTGAATATTTGATACCCTGACGCAATTGTGTTTACAAGAAGTATTGGCGAATTTATTCTTATGCCAAACTTGACGTGCGAACATTCAGCTGCATCAAGATTGTATGAAGCGTATTTCCTTGTTAAAGGCAAAGATCCTTTATGTGCCCTCTGTGTCTCTCTGTGCCTTTATGTGTCTCTATGACTTTTTAATTGCCCATTTTGTGCCCACTGATCCTTTTGAGCCTATTAGATTGATGGGCAAACAAGCCATAATGAAATGGCATTTTCATTCCATGTTAAAACGATCAACTGACATTAAAGTGGTTCAAAAAATGAGAGCCTGGGAGGCCGGATATTTCGATCTGATGATCAATTCCGGTCTACAGAGTAACGCCGTAAAATTAACTCTTGAACGTATGTAGGAGGGAGTAATTGTGTTTGAGGCGCAAGAGAACCACGCACACATAGCAGAAACGGTGGTTAAAAGATAGATACAACCTCAGACGAAGCAACAAGTGATCTGCACAGTGAATACCAAAACTTCAAAGATGGTACGTGGACTTATAGCAAAGACTGTTGTCTCCAGCTGCCGTGATATGATGCAAACAATCCCCGTACCTCTTCAAAAGCCCCTCCTCAAAAGCCTCAGCTCAAACAACTTTATTCAATCTATCCATGAGTTTTGCCAACGGGATATCTATCGGCTTGACAAAATTAGCATTGGACTTGAGAGAATCTCCCAATTCAATCTCGGAAATCTTTGCCAATTCCTTATCCGTTACGATGGTTTGAGTGTATTGATTCTCATTGAAAAAGTGCGTTCTCACCTGCGGACTGGCAAGATAAAGGCCCATCATCAAGGTATAGTAGGCATCGTTGCCTGCGTTATGCAAAAATGTATGAGGAAGCGATAGCTTCCTCAAAATATGTGGCAAGCTCTTCTTTTCGGAAAACTTCAAAGTCGATATAAGCTCCTGAGTCTCTATAATCGGTAGGCCTGGGATATTCAGTCCTGTAGTGCGTAAACCTTTAATATCGCCATGTGCGTCGTGGGCCATCAAAACCAAAGGCGGACTCGGTTCAAAGTCGGTCTCCTCGGTGTATTTCCTCATTAGTTGAGAGACTATCTTGCCTATATCAACTTTGGGAAGCAGAAACGAGCCGCTCCCTATGAACCGTTCTTTGTTGTTAGTGACAAACTTTTTGTTGATTTTTTTGATATTTTCAGCCACTATAAAGTGATACGTTTGAATATTGGGAACTATAGAATGGTGTTGGTTGAGAGGATCATAGATGGATACTCCGATCTCGGTCACCGATTTACTGTCTCGTTCAAACCACTCTAAATCCAGGCACATTACAGTGGTTGCTCTTCTGTTGATCCACTCAATGGCTTCTTCCACAGAGGCCTTGTGTGGGACACGGTAAGAAGCATTTTGCTGCCGGCGGTGTTTCAGCGGAAGTTGCTCTATACAGCGGGAAATTGCATCGTCTAACTGCTCGTCCTTTCCTGGTTGAATGTAGGAGGATTTTCGAAGTATGGCTCGTGAAGTAGAAGCGGTAGAAACCCACCTTTTCAGCATTTTGAGTGCAAAACGACAAGTCTTGACTATTTAAGGCAAATGTGTTTCATAAAAGTATCAGCTTGGTTATAAAAGGCCATTGAATTACTTAATGGGACCTCAAGCTTGCATAGTATAGTCATCGTTTGCAAGTTATCAAGAGGTCTTGGAATTGAAGGATTATTTGTATTTCAACTCACCTTTTACGTGGCTTGCGTTCATTTATCAAGCTGATTCTTTAAATCTGAGGCGCACCGCTGACTAGACTTCACAATAGCGTAGACAAAATAATCACTCTATATTTCCTCTACCTATTTACAAATCACCTGCTTCTGGTGATGATTGAGTTTGTGAGAAATTCCAAAGCAGAGCGAGAGTCACTCTCTGGCAAAGTTCTCAAATTTTGCAGCGCAGCCAAACAGTAGTCGTTTGCCATTTTGCGAGTCTTCTCCACACCATCACATTGCTCAACGGCGGTTTTAGCCATCTGTACATCTCCTGGAGAAGAGAATTTCCTGGCTATTAAGAGACCCAACTCAGGGCGCTGCTTCCAGGCAAACAATATAGGAGCTGTTGCAATCCCCAAAGTCAGATCAGCTCCGGAAGGCTTGCCCAACTGAGCAGCTGTATTTGTGTAGTCCAGCATATCATCAACTATCTGAAAGCAAAGTCCGAGATTTCTTCCAAACTGATAGCACTGCTCTATGGTATCTTGATTCGCTCCTGCCAAAACTGCCGCTGAACGAGCGGACTTGGACATTAAAGAAGCAGTTTTGAGGTAGGTTTTATGCAAGTAGTATTCGAATGCAGCATCCACGTTTTGTTCGTGCGTCAATCGGGTGACTGGATCAACAGAGTATTCGTGGACGTGGGTTGGGACTTTCCCCGTTGGAGCAGGAATAACCTTACCGCCATCTATAACGTCTAGATCTGGACTTACAACGGTATTCTTCAGTTGCATAAACTCTCCCTCTACAAGATTAGCAATACTTGTGGACATGAGCTCTATCGCTTCAGGTGACCTTAGTCTTGCCAACGCCACAGAAGCCCTCCCAAGGAGAAAGTCTCCTGCCAGAATGGCCATCTTGTTGGAGAATGCAACGTTTCCTGAAGCTCTACCTCTTCGAGAGCCTGAATTGTCGATGACATCGTCATGGAGCAAAGAAGCAGTATGGATCATTTCTACAACTTCGGCCAGTCGTCTCTGCTTCGGAAGAATACCGTTTTGGAACTCTGAGCTCTCCAGATCGGGTAGCCGATTCATGGCTTTGGTTAGAGGGTTCAAAATCACCCGCGGGTTGATCCCGTGCAAGATTCTAAGAGGCGAGATCGACTCATCAGGCGATTTCCCAGCCAGTGTCGGCCGATTCGGCATTCCCCGAAAGGCGGGTTGATCTATAGTGTCTTGCGTGTCGATGAAGGAACGATCTCTTTGACTGACGGGTATTTGATTGACAGCTTTTGAAAGCAACAGTACTAGCAAGGGACGCACGTTTTTTCCGTCAGCTTCAAAGTAGTAGGACGAAACTCTGTTCAAAGTGGGATGGCCCGTTCCAACAATGCTAGCGATATTCTTTGCCAGTGAAGACATTTCGCCAGAGACAAGAGAGAGTGGGTCTTTAAATTCCGCTTTCGGCTGCACAAGCGACTCTGCCGTTTTAAGAGCGGTTTTCCAAGACGAAGACTGTCTCAACGAGCATTTTTGCCGAACAATCGGTATTCTCAGCATAGACAAACGAATGGGTGTTTCAGTATATATATCTTTACAATATATATTGTGCTATTGTACCATGACAATAAAACAAAGCCTTAATTATTAAATGTGTCAGCTGAATGTTTGAACTGGATACTGCTTTAAACTTCACAGCAGCGATATGATTCTACGTTCAAAAATACGGTTGGAATGACGACAGTCGTTCTGGAGAGGATTCAACAGTTCATCAAACTGCCTTTCCTCAGATAAACTCAGATAAACCTAAGGATGAAGGGTCTAAGGTGATCCGGGGCATTACTCATTATCTGTGAATCAAGAGGGTAGAAAACAAAGTAAGAGATTGACTGATATTCCAAACACCTCCTCAAAAGTGTAAGGTTCGTGAGGTGAATCTCATAAGCACTTTGAGCCACTTCCATCTCCTTGTATTCTTGAGCTTTGAACTGATGATCGAAACCTTGCGTAGCTCTTCTCTGTGCTCATCTATAAAGAGCCCATTAAGTATAATTGTAAAAAAATTTCATAACAGACAAAAAATACAAAGATTTTTCATGAGTGCAAGCATCAATTACCCTCCTGAGTGCAAGCATGAACTACATCCCTCCTCTGATTAGTCCGATTTCCCCCGTTGGCAGAGTTTGAGATAAACCTCTCCCCAACATCTGCAATATATATATATATATATACTGAAACATGGATTGGATCTCCTCGTTCCCAGGAAGCAAGCAGGCTCTCTCACTTGCCAAGAGGACATTTGCATCAATCTACCAGACAGGTCCTGTTCCACGGCATGTAGCATTTGTCATGGACGGGAATAGACGTTATGCCAAGAACAAAAAGATGGAAGTTAAAGAGGGCCACAACGCAGGGTTCGAAAGTATGGCACAAATTTTGGAGTTGTGCTACGAGTGCGGGGTAGAAGCTGCTACAGTTTTTGCCTTTAGTATAGAAAACTTCAAGAGGTCACAATACGAAATAGATTGGTTAATGGATTTGGCTAAGGCAAAGTTCACCCAGATATGCGAAAACGGAGAGCTCTGCTCTAAATATGGCGTGAGAATTCGTGTTTTAGGAGACGTAGAAATGCTTCCAAAAGATGTGCAGCTGGTTTTACGGCAAGCTGAGAACTTGACCAAGAAAAACACCCGTGCTCTACTAAATGTGTGTCTGCCTTATACATCACGCCAGGAAATGACAACAGCCATCAAGAGGACTGTACAACAGGCTGAAGACGGAATAATTTCCATAAGAGAAATCGATCAAGGTGTTTTGGAGTCCAACTTGTACACGCACGGCCTCCCGCAATTAGATTTGTTCATCAGGACCTCTGGAACTCACAGACTGAGTGACTTTCTACTTTGGCAATGTCACGGCTTAAATTGCCAAATTGAGATGGTTGAAACTTTGTGGCCTAATTTCGGAGCTATAGAAATTGCCTGGATTCTATTAAAGTGGAGCTTTACCAAAACTTACCAAAAAGAACAGCATGAGGATTTAAAAACAAAATGACGCACTATTTATTGGCTTCTTTAGCCTTCTCGAACTGCTCCTTAAATTTGTCAGCATTCTCCTTGTTCCCAAATCTGATGGCCAACGTGGCTGCTTCTGCTTCCCCCTCTGAAACATCGGCAGTTACAGAGTAAACCCAAGATCTGTCTGAACCAATATTTGGCTTGAGCTCATAACTAGGAGATACATAGTGGTTTGCGCAAATTTTAAGGGTCTTGTCTCTTCTCATGAGAATCCTGACTTTGTTGGTTTCTTTATGCTGTAAAAATTTGACATCTCCTGTACCCCTTTCTTTCCATTCTTTAGAGTCTGCATGGAACTTGAACAATTTGGCTCTAACTTTGTATAAAACCTCTTCACTCTCCTCGTTAGTTTTGATCTCCACTTTTTCAACGTGTACCAGAGGCGTGAACTCTACTTCAGGCTCTTCTTCGTCAGCCTGATCTTCCTCCTTTGGTTTTTCTTCAGACTTTTCCTCCTTTGGTTCCTCCTTTGGTTCTTCCTTCTTCTTGGTGGAAGCTCCTCCGAACATGGAGAAGACATTCGAGGTTGGCACTTTGCTCTCTTCCGAAGCCTTGTTCTCAGTCGACATGTTTAAAATTTTGAGCTTTGGGTAGCACACGACTAGTACTTGGGGCGGTATAGTCACTGGACACCCCCACCTCCAACCTTTTTGTCCTCGAGAGTTAGGTGTTAGTCATGCCGTAGCCATTTAAATTTGACATCTCGAGCAGATTCAATGTAGTATACTAGTGAGCAGAAGCTCACTTTAACAGGTAGTCTCCATTCAGTTATGCTGACGACCTTTAAAGTGATCCACACAACTGACATTGCACTCTTCGCCAAAGTAATGGAAGGACCTTGCAAGATGTCTTCCATTGGGAAACCAGATTTAGCATCTCAAGGTTCCTTTCACTACTTTAAAAACATTGCAGGAAAATCCGCTGCCCATGACTAGCAAAGATATCGATACATGACTCAGATTTCGTCCTGGTAGCGGGGTTTCAAAACACAGAAAACTTTTCTTCTTTATGGTGGCTGTCTACTAAGTCTGAATGTTCAGGAATCTGCATCTCTGCAAAAAGTGAACGTTGAGAACAAATCAAAGGTATGTAGAACAAAATATTTCGGAGTTCTGTCACCAAAGCATACATCAATTGACGCAAATACATCCACAGCTAATCGGTATATTAATCGGGAACTACCCTTAAGCCCATGCACAGATGCATATACGCGCATTTAGTATTTATGAAATTTTGAGCTCAAAGCCATCTTTTAAGACAAGTCAAGGCAAGTACGGTTGCAAGACGATCCTTTGCCAATGATTAATAACCTGACGGCGACGAACATTGAGAGACACAGGTCCCTATTGGGCCAAACTAGTCCTCAATTGATAGCCCTTTGGAAAAAAGACTTAACAATTCTGTCTGCAGGCAACAGATACGTATTTGCTGCTACTCTCATCAACAACGTCCTAGTTATCACATGACACAAGATCTTAGGCTGTCATGCGATGGTGCGTCATAAATGCACGTTATGCATCTGCAGCAATCGACACTGTATATAAAACGTTATCCATCCACCATCACCTCATGTTTAAAAGTTCGTATACACACAGGAGAAAATCTTCCGCAGCGAGCGATGACGTTGATCCGTACTCGGATGCAGATGTTTACTATGGACCAAAGACCGATCCTAGTCTGGCAAAGAGGGACACCCAGCTTGGCCGTACCAGAACGCTGTCGACAAGTATTGGAGCGCTCGGATTGTCTTCTTTCAAGAAGGATCTCCAGGCTCAACCATACAGAAGAGCGTCTATTGATCCAACTGTAAAAAATCGTCGTTTTTTCATTGCCGACATCGATGGAACGCTCCATCGGCTTTTGGAGAGTGAAGACACCGATAGTAATTGTCAGATCACAATTGAAGATACAGGGCCCAAGGTGCTGCGTCTTGGTACAGCCAATTCGCGCGGAATCAACCAAGAAGAAATCAGGGGAACTTATATGTTATCCAATCTGTTACAGGAGCTTACCATTGCCAAGAGATTTGGAAGAAATCAAATGGTTTTGGACGAGGCTAGACTGAGTGAGAATCCGGTCAAGAGGCTCAAACGGTTGTTGTCTAACCAGTTTTGGAATAACTTATCCAGAAGGCTGGACGACTCAAATATTGGAAGCATGGCTCAGGATACAAAGATAAACACACCAGATGCCAAAGTTCCTCGCATCTACATTCCACACGATGAGGAAGAGCAGTATGAGTACTACCAGAGAGTGGCAGATTCCAATCCACAAATTAAACTGGATGTGGAGTACTTACCGGAAGATATCACCCCCAAATACGTTCAGTCCATCAACGGGAGACCTGGACTGTTGGCACTGGCCATGCAAAGAAAGAAGGACCCCACCTCGGGTGAGATGACGTTCAAGGGGTTTCCGTACGTGGTGCCCGGAGGGAGATTCAATGAACTATACGGGTGGGACTCTTATATGTGCAGCTTAGGATTACTAGAAGACGATAGGATCGAGCTTGTCGAGGGAATGGTGGAGAACTTCATATTCGAGATCTATCATTATGGAAAGATTCTCAACGCTAACAGATCGTATTATCTGTGCCGTTCTCAGCCTCCATTTTTAACCGATATGTCGTTGAGGCTTTACAAAAAGATGGTGGTGCTTAATCACGACGGGGCTCATGATCTGCTTTACAGAGCCACTCAAGCTGCTATTAAAGAGTACAAAACGGTATGGACTGTAACTCCCAGACTCGATAAAAAAACCGGTCTTTCTTGCTATCACCCTGATGGCCTAGGAATCCCACCTGAGACTGAGGCTTCGCATTTTGTGAGTGTACTCGAGCCGTATGCGAAAAAGCGCAACGTGTCTTTGGAGGAGTTTCAGGAAAAGTACAATTCTGGCGAGTTTCAAGAACCTGATCTCGATGCGTATTTTGTTCATGATAGAGCAGTGAGAGAATCAGGACACGATACTTCTTATCGTTTGGAGGGTAAATGCGCAGATCTGGCTACCATCGATCTAAACTCACTGCTTTACAAGTACGAAGTGGATATTGCATTCATCATCAGAGAGCACTTCAACAACCAGTTTGCCGATTTCGCTGGCAATTTGGAGCATGCTGAAGAATGGGAAAAGCGTGCTGCGGCAAGAAAGTTGGCCATCAACAAGTACTGCTGGAGTGAGAAAGATTCCATCTACTACGACTACGACGTGAGGTTGCAAAGGCAGTCTGACTATGAGACAGCAACCTGTTTCTGGGCAATGTGGGCTGGGGTAGCTTCAGAAGAGCAGGCGGCCAAACTGATTACGGTCTCTCTCCCCAAGTTTGAAGAGCTCGGAGGACTTGCGTCAGGCACGCTCAAGTCCCGGGGTGACATCGGAATCAACCGACCTTCCAGACAGTGGGACTATCCCTTTGGTTGGGCTCCGCAACAAATGCTGGCATGGGTTGGACTGGAAAAGTATGGCTATCACGGTATCGCGCGCAGAATGTGTTATAGGTGGCTCTACATGATCACCAAAGCGTTTGTTGATTTCAACGGGATTGTAGTTGAGAAGTATGACGTTACAAGGTCAACTGATCCACATAAAGTTGACGCAGAGTACGGTAATCAGGGATCCGATTTTAGGGGAGTCGCTACAGAAGGGTTTGGCTGGGTCAACTCAAGCTACATTTTTGGACTCACGTTTATGGACATGCTCTCTGTCAGAGCCCTTGGTGCATGTACCCCTCCCGATGTTTTTTTCAAGAGTTTAAGGCAAGATGAGAGAGCCACGTATGGGTTGTGAGGCGTGAGGCTGTGCATGGTGTGTGGATTTAAGGTATGTCCCTCTTTTTTTTTTTTTTTTGGGTGTTTCTTTTTCCCTTATCCAATGAGCTCAACAACAATTGAAACCAAACAAGCGGTCGATACCCACGGAAATGTCTTCACGGTACCAGACTACTCCACCAAAGACATTTTGAACGCGATCCCCAAGCACTGCTTTCAAAGAGATGTTGTAAGATCGCTGGGATACGTGGTACGCGACATCACTGCGATGGTTATCATCTCAAAACTGGGAACCAACTATATTCCTCTTGTACCCAGTCAGGCGGTCAGATTTGTTTTGTGGGCCGTCCAGTCGTACCTTATCGGTCTATTTGGGTTTGGGTTGTGGATTCTGGCCCACGAGTGTGGTCATGGCGCGTTTTCCAATTATAGACTGGTCAATGACACGGTTGGATGGGTTCTCCACTCATATTTGATGGTGCCATACTTTTCGTGGAAGTTTTCTCACGCTAAACACCACAAGGCCACAGGTCACATGTCAAGGGACATGGTTTTTGTGCCTTACACGAAGGAGGAATACGTTGAGGCTAAGGGCAAGACTTCTTTGGCTCATGTGGCTGAAGAGACTCCCCTGTGGACCTTGTTTGTTTTGCTCTTCCAACAGCTCGGGGGTCTTCCTCTTTACTTGGCAACAAATGCCACTGGTCAGAGCTATCCTGGAGTTTCAAAGTTCTTCAAGTCGCACTACTGGCCCTCGTCTCCCGTTTTCGATAAGAAGGACTACTGGTACATTGTTCTTTCTGACTTGGGTATCATCTCTACGCTCTCGCTTGTCTACTTGTGGAAACAGCAGTATGGTACGTTCCACATGTTTATCAACTGGTTTATTCCTTACATGTGGGTCAACCACTGGCTTGTTTTTGTGACATTTTTACAGCACACCGACTCCACTATGCCTCACTATGACGCCAAAGAATGGACTTTTGCAAAGGGAGCAGCTGCCACTATCGATAGAAATTTTGGATTTGTAGGTCAGCACATTTTCCATGATATCATCGAGACCCACGTGCTGCACCACTATGTTTCCAGAATCCCTTTCTACCATGCAAGAGACGCTACTGAGGCTATCAAAAAGGTAATGGGACCTCATTACAGATACTCTGGAGAGAACATGTGGCTCAGTCTTTGGAAGGTTGGCAGAACGTGCCAGTTTGTCGAAGATGACAATGGTGTCCACATGTTTAGAAACGTTAACGGCATCGGCATTGCCCCAAAGTTATAGATAGATAGATTATTTAGTATTGCATTTCTTACTTTCCCCGCATATTCCCCCGGGGCCTTCTGTCCGAGGTTTCCTCCCCGCCGAGCTGCCCCTCTCCCGAACTTTCTTGCCCCGGAGTTAACCACTCACATGCATCCGAGTAATTCATGCATGCTATATGCATTATCATGCAGCATGATGGTGAAAAAAATGACCGCATACGCATCTCCCTCGCATATATAAAAGCAATACGAAAGCCCCCTTTTTTCTCCTCTACACATAAATATGAAAGTAACGATTTGTGGAGCCGCCGGCGGAATTGGACAGCCTCTTTCGCTGCTTATGAAAATCAACCCTCACGTGTCAGAGCTGTGCCTCTTTGACGTTGTCAACTCCCTCGGGGTGGGAAAAGACCTCAGCCACATTAATACCCCTTCCAACACAACTGCATACCTCCCGGATGATGATGGACTGAAAAAGGCACTCACTGGTTCCGGGATGGTGATCATCCCAGCCGGTATTCCAAGAAAGCCGGGAATGACAAGAGACGATCTCTTTTCCATTAACGGTGGTATCATCAGAGATTTGGCCATCAGCATTGCAGAAAATGCCCCTGACGCCTTTGTGATGGTGATTTCTAACCCTGTAAACTCGACAGTTCCCATTGTTAGCGAAGTGTTCAAGAAGTACGGTGTGTACCATGCGAACAGAATATTGGGTGTCACCACGCTCGATACTGTCAGAGCTAACAAGTTCATCACTGAAGTGGGCAAAGGCGGGAACCCAAACGATTTCGATATCCGTGTAATTGGTGGTCACTCTGGTGAGACGATTGTTCCTGTGTTTTCATTGGGAGCTCCCTCGATTTATAACGAGCTCACAGAGGAACAAAAGGATTCACTTATTCACAGAGTGCAGTACGCTGGAGACGAAGTTGTTCAAGCTAAAAATGGCGCAGGTTCCGCCACTCTGTCAATGGCTTATGCCGGCTACAAGTTGGCGGACGCTCTTTTGAGGGCTATCGGAGGCGAGGAAAATGTAGTGGAATCTGCTTTTGTGGGACTCGATAATACTGTCATTGCAGGTGCTCAAGATGCCAAAAGTATCGTGGAGAAGGAGTTTGCGGATGGGGAAAAGATTGACTACTTTGCCCTTCCTGTTCTTTTGTCGGCGAAAGGAGCCGAAGCTGTAGATACGGGCATTCTTGACTCCCTTGATGATCGCGAGAAGGAGTCGTTGAGAATCTGCTGCGACCAGCTGGGTAAGAGCATTGTAAAGGGAACAAAATTTGTTAAGGGCTAAGTAGGGTAATTGCATGATGTTATTTATTAAACTGTTGGTTTTTCTTGAAGGGGTGGTTTTTAGAAATGGAAGACAGCGAGAATGTTTCATCGGGCACTTGTTGAGTTAGGATGATGTGGAATTCTACCATTTAACTCCCAAGACTACTGGAAGTGATGATCAGTTTTGAACAATGCGGTATCTCATAAGAGCATCGTGCCTTAGGTTTGAATTCTGCAAGTCCCGGTGAGCCGTGCCGCCTGAAACTCGATGAGAATTCTCGCATGCTTCTTCGATAGGATATATATAGGCACTTCCCACTCAGTACGCTTCATCGAGGCTTATGTATAGGTCACCTGAAGTGATATTATGACAAGTATTTGACAAGGACGCTGATTTATCATTTCTTTTCAAACCCAACACACTGCTTGTTACAGCACAAAGGCACTGTTTTAACGTTACTTTGGTGAGGAATACACCAACAATTGGTATCATCCCCAGCTGGTACCGATAGAAGTCAAAGATACTTGTTGAACATGTTCAGGCAGACGAACCACTGTTTTGGTTCACTTCAACAGCGACACTTAGCATACAAAAAAAAACAGTTCCCTGATGGCTCAGCGTTCACCTTATTTACTTGCTGGATATTAGACCCATAAATGAGGTGCAGGACTCTTGTTGACATCTCAGACACACGTTCGGCGCTCTAACTCAAAGGTTGTGGAAAGCGTACCGCATATCGTTTTAACTGACATTAGTGTCAAGCTTTCATTCTTAAACCTGAATCTCTAAATGATGTAATATCAACAGAGGGTAGAGAAGAGAAAAGATTAATGACTTTCGAAAAGTGCTTTTGAACATTTTCAGATCTCTACGCATAAGCCCAATTACCTGCTCCGCTGCAGTACAGTCTAAAGAATGGTTTAATCTGCAAATCGCCACTCCGGGGCCAATAATGTTTGAGCCTTCGCTGGTTACTTGATTACTCCAGAAGTAGCGATTATATAATCGGTCATTACTATTGATAAAACGGGTACTATGGGCACTAAGATATATCCGGACTCACTCAAAGTAATGAGAGATATAAAAGCTATTTATATAGTCTAGCGTGCATGAACGATATGCATCTTCATGCACTTAATGTCACGTGAGCTTTATATAGAACATGAGTTCTAACAACTATAGCATAAAACCATTTTTATGGTTGGTTTCAGTTATTAGGCCGAAAGCATATTTGTTACTTAAGCCGCAGTCTGCTTATCTTAAAAGCGAATCTTGGTAATATTGGCAATAAAATAGCTAGGTACGTATACGCCAGATTTTGGACATAGGCACAATAGCTTGATAAGAGAAGACTCCAGCAAAGTTGATATTCTGCTTTGATGGCACGTTCTAGATTGTTGTCCAAATCTGATATAAAGTGAGTTTCGAACGCATCGGAAGGTTTTTCTCATTTGAATCATCAGTTGTCACACTGAGAAAGGTCACAACAAAGGATCACATTACAGTTCCTCTGTAATTCAATAAACTAATTGAACATCACAGTCATTTCTATCAGATCAGAGAGCAGTTTAGTCGGTTGTCTCATCAAGTCCATTTATACAAAAACACTTCCTTTCAAACGCCACCTTTCCACGGTAAAATAGTTTGGTCTGTTTAACTAGGTGTGGGCTATTTGTTTTCTTTTGGCGGCTAATCTGACATCATCTTTTTTAGTACGACTAAAAGCTTCTCCAATTAAAAAGTTTTTTCAAAATAAACTAACTTCCTTGCGGTGAACCAACGAAATCTCAGCTTATCCCATCTTTAAAGCATAGATGCTAATCAACGTTCTATTTAACAAAAACAGGTCTGAGACCATTAAAGTATAAGCGGATATCACCAATAAATTTTAAGACAATTTATTATTCAACATGTCTTAAGATACCTCTTGAACTTTTGGAAGAGCTTTATCTTTTCAGTAAGACATCAGACGTTGTTTCAAATTCGCAGATTCGGAGAAATTGAAAGACAATATTTGACTGACTCACAAAATATATTTCTCAAACTCCTATTCGTCATAGAAACAAATGTCTGTTTTATGAAGATCTCACGACAGGCTTTCGGAATTGACTGATGATAGTATGAGCAAAGATTAATAGTATGAACGCGGATTTACGTGAGAGTCGATGGGACAACGATTCTCAAAAAACGGCAATCTCGAAACACCTGTGAAGCCTCGTCATTCTTTGAATGACATTATCGAACATCTTGGCGCAGACTACGGTTTGCTAACTAGGCTTCCAGACTCTCAAGACGGTAGCAATCTTTAAGAAGAGCAAAATCCTGGCTGATGGGTGGGGTTGTGGATAAAAGAGGTACAAAATCTTTATAGAAGAGAATATGCTCTCTTGAACCTCTCGCACCATGACTTGAACTACTCACTCTAATGGAGTAGGCTCAATTGATTGGCTGAATCAAAGTGACAATAAAAAACATATTATTGAAAGCACAATTTCCTCAACAACAGAACAAAACACTAAAATTACTCGTTAATTTTATTATCCAACTATAAATCCTGCCAAAGCGATTAAATGTAACCAATCTTGTTAGCAATGTCAAGAGCATCGTAGTCAGCAGTCAATCTGACGTAAGCCTTCTTGGTACCGTTTGGTCTAACGAGAGTGTTGACAGAAAGAGCCTCAACCTCGTAAAGCTCCTTAACGGCAGCCTTGATTTGGTATTTGTTGGATTTAAGGTCAACTTGGAAAACCAGAGTGTTACCGTCCTCAACCTTCTTCATGGCAGACTCAGTAGTGACTGGAGTTTGGATGATTTTGTAAGCATCCAATCTTGCGTAATGTGGAACAGACTTTGTGTATTTTGGAGATCTGGCAAGCTTCAAAGTCTTGGGTCTGTGGAAACTTGTGTCGGTTCTGACCTTGATGGCCTTCTTACCGTTACCTCCCTTAAGGACGGTCTTCTTCGCACTGTTGGCTTTAGCTGCAATGGCCATCTTTGTCTTGTTGGTAATGCACGAGTATTAGAGTGAAAAAAAATGGACAAGGTTGTGCGCCTACAGAAAAATGGCAGGTGTGCGTGTCACTAATGCACCTTTTTCCAAGTGGGATTTTTTGGTATTTGAGAAACGACCTTTGTAGAGGACGTGCAAATTAGCCCTAGCATGCATCACGTGATGATATATATATATGAACAATATAAAAACCTATTTACAAACGACGATGTCTTGGGGCTCTTACACCGCCAAATTTGATCGGTGTTTTATCAGCTAGTCTGACTGCTTTGTTTCTAATGGAGGTGCCTTCTTTGCCCATCAGTGCGTCGATAAACCCAGCTCTTCCCTTTCCGAAATTTTTCATGACAATCTCCACCTCTTTACTGAGCAGATCACGCTGTTTCATAGTCTGAAACATCTTGGCAGCCACTTGGTATCCAGCTTCGTATTCTCCTCTTTGGGCTTTTCTGAACCCTACATTTCCTGCAGACACATGAATCTTTACTCTCTCTGGTAACTGCATATAGTAGAGTACTTTGTCATTCTCTGAGAGCTTTGGATTGTTGGCCAAAAAATTTTTGTCCTCAATCACTCCAGTCAACGTGAGGTGAATGTTATTTTTACCAAAATTGCAGTGTAGCACATGTTTTATGGTTTCCTCTCTTTTTATGATTTTGACTGGCTTGGTCTCTGTCTGTTTAAACCCGGATTTAGCAGCCTGCGAGAAAGTCTGCGATCGGCTAAAGCCTGTCGAGGAAAAGACTTTATGTTAGAGAATAAGAGGGGAGGTACTCACATCTGACAAAGCTCCTTTGAAGGTTCTGGATCATGGTGCTGTTTCGAAAGCGCACGACCTTTTCAGTTATGTGATCAAACCAGTTTAAAGAAAGCTACTTTGGAATGCCATTAATGAAGGTTTACTCAGAAGCTGATTCAATCATGGAGAAAAGGTGAAGTTGTCTGGGGAAATTTGTCTGGGAAATCAGGGAAATCAGCTTCTCCCCATACTCATTCGATAGAGACAATTTGCGATGAATAAGGACATGGCCCAAAGGTTTAAAAATGGCAATTGCCACAGGTTGAAAGAAGCTGGTCAAACAAAGAAGTGGCGGGAGGCAAAGCCGTCAACAATATTACGCGGTGTGCGGATGGAGAGATCCATAGATCCCATACGTGGACTGACACAATCAGATCATCTCGCTTCAATTGGATAGTCCAGCGTAGTCTACAATGGAGAAAAGTGAGTACCGGCAAAGCGCTGTCCACTAACAACCACAGCATATCGAAGGCCCTCAGCAACGACGCACAGTTCAGAGTTCCTCGTGAAGGAGGTGACAAACAGCGAAACCAATGAGACGAAACCTATGTACGTACTGGAAACCAGAAGAATTGGTGAGGGTGCTTTTGGAACGGTTGTTCAATCGAGATTGAGGGATGCAAACACCACATCAGGTGATGGGTACATTGGGCCATTCGCCATCAAAAAAGTACCACTTTTCACCGATTACAAAAGTCGAGAGTTGGAGATTTTACGCCATGCCTCGCATCCCAACGTTGTTTGTTTAAAATTTTTCTTCAACTATCCAAATGCCAAGGATCACGGCAAGCTGTACCAGCATTTGGTGATGGAATGTCTTCCTTCCACTTTACAATTGGAAATCAAAAGGTATCATGACTCGCAGTTGATTCTGCCCCTCACGCACATCCAGGTTTACACTTTCCAGATTGCAAGATCAATGAACTACTTGCATAGTTTTGGAATTTGCCATAGAGACATCAAGCCATCCAATATTTTGATCGATCCATCCACGTTAAAGCTGAAAATATGTGATTTTGGGTCTGCAAAGAGGCTTGAGCCGAATCAGCCCTCGGTGGCTTATATCTGTTCTCGGTTTTATCGGGCACCGGAATTGATCATCGGATGCTCTGTCTATTCAACAAAGATAGATATTTGGGGGTTGGGATGCGTATTTGGAGAGCTTTACTTGGGGAGACCACTTTTCCAGGGATCTGCTCCAATGTTGCAGTTAAAAGAGATAACAAAGTTACTGGGTCAGCCTGAGCGAGAGTGGATCCATAAATATAATCCAGGCTACCACGGACCCATGTTTGCTTCACGATCTTTTTCGAGGCTTGCCACTAGGTTCTCTAAGCAGTTTCCTAATGCTTCTGCTGAAGCCTTGGATCTTGTCATGAATGTTCTAACGTACGACCCAGAACGCAGGTTCTCTGCAAGACATGTTATGGCACACAAGTATTTTGACGACCTGAGAGCTCCCGATTTTAAAGTCAAGCCGCGAAACTCGGACTCCATGATTGGCATCAAAGACTGCTTATTTGATTTTGATGATTACGAACTCAAAGTTCTAGGCCACCTTGTAGACAGGGTGAAGGCTTTATAGAAGAAGAAAAAAATTCATTGATGACCTTTTCGAAATGACTCATAGGGCAAGCGAGTAATTAAACTCATCCTCTTCCACGTTTTGAACAAGCCACAGCACAATACAACTGAGCATGATACAGCAGTTTGAAACAACGTTCGATACACCCATCCCCACCGTGGGGAAAGTGTTGAAATTTTTAACCAAAAATTTCAAGATCAGTACGATAAAAGATCCAGCAAACCCAACTGCCAATAGCGAAAATCCAACAAACAAAATCACTCGAGCCTGCCATGTGGTGGAGGAAGATCCAAAAGAGTCATTGTTTAGCAGTCTAGACTTTTCAATAGAGTTTATGACCAGCATACCTAAAGATGAACAAATCGCAGGAATCCAATCTACAAAAGTCACGTGAACAAGTGAAGCATTGACCGTCTTGGAATAGATGGCTGCGTCTATAAGTAGCCAAAACCCAATGGCATACTAAATGTCAGACAAAAATGATACCATCTTACTCACCAATGCACCGGCAAAGTACACCCCAACAGTCCTTACGTTTGCGCTGTTGGGTAGCCTAAAAACGGGGAACTTGAAGAGCCTTTCCTGTGTATCCATTCTTATCGGTCGTGTAAGTGCCAAATGTTTTGAGTGCGAAAAGAGATGTTTGGAGTCAGCCTAGACCAGTCTCTCCCAATGGACCTGCGTCAATGTATTAATTCTCAAATGGTCAAATACCTTTATTTGTATAAAAGCATTCGTTTATTGTGTTCGCTTGAAGAGAGCGCAAGGGGACTCCTGATGTTAATTTATATTTCTTTGATAAATTTATGGAGTTTTGAAGGGAGCTGGAATATTGAATTTGTAAATATCTTTCACTATAAATATCGTTGATAGATTTTTAGGATTGGCAGCAGTTGTAAGTTTGAATCCATCAAGTTTCGAACTCTGTGAGTCTTTTTGATTAACATACATCAGAAGAGACTATGGCTCTTTCTCTTATTGATTCACTAAACCAAACAGAAAAGGTCACAATAAGAGCTGTCCGCTTCAGAGTGTTATTTTGCATTTTCCCCAATGTATTGCGAGCGTCTTCTTTCATCTTACATCTCTTTTTAGAGATTGATCTGAAGAACAAATGTTCAGCACTTTTCCTAAAAAAAAAGTTTGTACCACCAAACCACGAAGCCAGTTCATGGTCCTGTATGAGTGGATAGGAATCGAACACAATGTGCTCATTGGAAAAGGAGAACACATACCTGTTAGAAGAAAGCCTGACCAGGTCATCCACCGAATGGTTCAGGTCCTTAAACCGTGAAACTTATGCAAAAACAAAACACTTAACGGATGCTCACACTGGTGACGCTAGTTTTCGTATATTTAAGCGAGTAACAACAATCTTCGATTTGATTTCCTTGATTTGATTCGCTGAGGGAGGGAGGCCGGGCCATTGATCTGATGAAAGTTTGTACCTGGAGATTCTAATATGCTTATGTTCTCATAAAAGAGGCGAAGATATGGCATTGAAAGACTATCCATATTCATCAATATCAATGATCTTGTGCGTGAATGATTCAGGTGGATTCCCACGTACTTCATAAAGGATCGTAATTCTATCGCTTCGTAATGTGAGCCACACGACCAGGCATGTCGCGTACACATTTTGTCAACCTCAATGCGATTGATGTCGTCAAACTCCTCAAAAGCGGCAGGGGCATAGCTATCGCTTTTAGTCTTAGAATCACCCAAAAGTCTCCATCAAGTTGACTACTGCGACGATGGTCTATCAGACAAAAGCCATTCAAATCTTCTTAGGTTTTCGTTTCGAAGCGACTGAATACCCAAAGTAAAAACCAACTTTCCATATCGATTAATACCAATAGTCGCATTGATTGTGACTTTATTCCCATGACCCAAAAGATCTCTCAGGGTACATTTTAGGCAGGTGAAATTATCATTTACAGCTGCTACTATCGGAACAAGACCAAATAGAGTCAAAACTTTTCATTTGAAGGCCACCGGTTGGTTAATAACAACTTTATGGCAAAAAATCACATCCTCTCAATCTCCTCATCTACAACGTCAATCACATGATTGTGCTCTTTTTCGTGCATCCAAGAGGGGAGGAAATGCAACTCAATGGCCCCGTTAAACACCAATGTGCCCAAAACAAGAAGCACAAAGCCAAACAGTTGAAGCATGCTGAATGATTCCCACCCAAGAGAAAGAGCCACAAGCCAGACCATAAGCGTGCGACTGGTATCGATAGTGGATCTCGAGGTGGCGCTCAATTTGCTCGTTATAGACATACCGAAAAAGTTGAAACTTCCTATCGACAGCAT
>JAJLWQ010000006.1:97441-116129 GCA_030570875.1 Citeromyces matritensis
GAGTGATCAATCTCAGAAAACCCACCTCAAAGCCGCGCGCATCCGATTATCGCTCGGCAAATCATCTGATATTATTTTGAAATCGGCCATGCGGACATGCATCCGCGGATGAGGAAAATCCCGTAGACAGGCTCCTTGTCTTTCTATGACGTAGAGCCATTATACACTGCTTCTCTATTATACCGCCGAGGCATTGTTGGCAATTTTTTAGGCTTCAATTGAGCTGATCCTTAGCGAGGGCAAGTTTCGGCGATTTCCGAAGTTTCTTAATGCACGCAATGCTTTATCTCGTAAGCGAGAGATAAATAACAACCCACGATATCTCAATTCACTCATGATTCAACACAAGTCTTTGAACTCCCTCTATCTTTATTACTTGTTAAAACAGCCACTGCTGACAAAGTCATGCACCACCGCTTCGTTGGTGGCCCTCAATGAAATCATCTCAACCATCTTGGCAGGAGACATGAGCAAACTGAGCATATCCACAGGAGCAAACAAGGTTTCTGTGAAGCATCCATTTTCCAGAAAAGTGCTTCTCATGGCACTCTACGGTTGCTTGATCAATGCTCCACTCTCTCATTATGGATACAATGTGCTAAACAAGGTGTTTAGGGCTCCACTAGGACCCACAAAGAGGCTTGCTCAAATATTAGTGTCACTCATGACGATGACACCTTTAATGTCGACACTAATGGTTAGTTATGTCTCGTTGGTCAATAGTCAGAAACTTAGCCTGGAGCAAGTTTACGGAAGCTTCAAAACCACAGGTTTGGTTTCTTTGAAAAAGTCGTTTACAGGAGCATTGGAGCAGGTCTCATCAGCGTTGCATAACAATTTGGTCAAAGTGATCAAATCCTCACTGGTGACAAGCCCTATCGCCATGGCTGTAGCGCAGAATTACGTTCCACCTCAACTGTGGGTGGTGTTTTTCAATTTTATTTATTTCGTTTTGGGAACTTATCAGAACACAATGGTGAAGAGGACCATAAAACAAGCAAAGGTTAATGTATAGTTATTGAAGGGTGAGTTTATTTAACGTGGTGAGTAGCATTTTTCCAAGACTCTTTGAGATGTAGAGGAGTGAGAAATATTGAAAAGTGTATCGCAGTTCAAATAGCACAAGCATGATGGCACAAGGGCACACAACAATATCTCTTCTCAGCTATTCAGACTCTGTCCCAAATTTGAACTGTGGGTCTCTCGGGAACGAACATCCTCAATTTTCTACTTTTTGCATGGTGAAAGTTTCGAGAGACTCATCCACACTCCCGTTCCTTTAGCACTGTGATTATTTTAAAGCAGCATTGAGTTGCATTGTATTCAGAGATCAAGTCAACTTCACTTTTACAGCAGAGCACTGGCACATCTGAATGAGTCTGAAAATTTATTTTAGAAGCGGTGGTAGATCAGTTTCGATGATGAATTTTAATCATTGATGCTTTGATATGACGATCGAAACATTTTTCAGATTTTTAGCTCTGGTAATTTTTGTTTCTAGGTGTACCAGAGGTCAATGGACTAGATTCGGACGACATTCAAGGGCATTTCTTGATCAATCCATATCTGTTCCAAAGCTAGCTTACTTTCAATCTACTTCATGTCAAGCATTCGATCGATAAGAAAATGGCCACATAAGTCGCAATTTGGAATTTGAAAGTATTCGTGCTGTCTAGATTCTCCACCTCACAGCGTATCCAGCCAATCTATATAACAGAATGGTGATACCAGACGGCTTTTTTTTTTCTCTGATGAGTAATAATCTGCTTGGATCAGTGATAACATAGAACCTACACATAATCACCTCTTGGTCAGTAAGAGACATGGTTGCATGATATACTTTTCGGCAAGGGTAGGTAGATTCAGAAAAGCTCTGGACTCGGCGGTTGACAATAAATCACTCAGTATGCCACCAACTAACCAATACGCAAGCCATTCAGCTGAGCATATTCTCAAGGCATATTTATCCAGAAATTGTCGCGTATCTTTTTGTCACCAAAACCTTGTATACAGTAAGGGTTCAATGTAGCATTCATCTAGTCGTTAGACATGTAATCATGAGCCAAGCATGACAGATTGAGTTTTTCATGAGAGAGCTTTCATAGCTCAAACTCAACAATCAAAAACGCATCATGCAGCGCTCCTACTGGCTTGACTGGCTTAAAGGAAGCAAGATGTCTGCAGTAAACGCGTCGACGTTTGTTTAATGGAAACACGTGAAGATTCACCAGCCTCATTAGAGATTGAAAGAGATTCCGAGAAACGTTCACTACTGTGACATCTGCTCCAACTCTCCCCTTCATAAGACTAGCGCCTCGCTTATGCTTGGCGTCAGTTATGCAAGGCACACCCATACACCACCCACGTTAAACTTTCTGTCACTGATTTAATCTGTTGCAATACCATGGGCGAGAGGTGCGGTTCTTTGCAATCTGATTCGCTAGAGTCGTCCACCTCGAACAACTCATCTGTGGTTCACACCGGTCGGGAGGCCGCGATTGGGCGGATTCAAGAAATCAAAAACTCCCTGAAACATACGCTGGATACCAACAAGATTTTCAAAGAACGGGAAGCCAAAATTGACGAGCCGAAAAGAGTCAATATTCTAGAGGGTCCTCCTGATTCGCCGCCCCCGTCTCCTCCTAAGGAAGTGTTACCAGACAGATTGTATGCTCTATACGACTTTAGTGGGCCTGATCCAAATCATTTGTCTGTTAAAAGAAACAATGCGGTAAAGCTGCTTAATGATCACGACAAATACTGGTGGTTTGTGCAGCTGATTGACGAGGACAATAACCTTGGTTTTGTGCCAGCTGAATGTCTGGAGACTTTTGAAGAAAGACTAGCTCGTTTGAATTGCTGGAAAAACGAGGAGATTGAAAAGAATGAGCCGGACTTTTCGGATATGATATCTACTAAAAAGAGCACAAAAAGCGTGTCCTTTGCCGACCTGTGTTCTGAGATAAATCAGCGGGAAGATATGGCAGAAGAGATTACGAAGGAAGAAGATGCGAGGGAAGAAATTGTTAGTGAACAGTTCGAGTGCAAGCCATTGGCTATAAGCAAAAGGCTCTCGGCGGATGAGTTCTTTATTCGAAAAGTGCACAATCTAGAGGTAACGCACTCTTCAGAATCCATCGGTACCTACTCTACATCTAGTTCAGAGGAGACCGCACCAGACACGTTAACACAAAGAAAAGCCCACATCCCACAAAGCCAAAAGAGTATCAATATAGCCGGCAACATCACCGATACAGAGAGTACGCTCTCCGACAGGTCATTTGAGACGCAGTCTTTCACCAACTCTAGCAATTTGAGCTTCAACAACAAACACAACCTTCATCCCGTCATGAACCGGATTTTCGAGTCTCTCATCGACGACTTTGATTCCCTCGAAAGGCTCATTCTGGTACGCACAAGATCGTTTGGTGAGTGCACGACAACAATGGGGGGTAATGCATAAATTTTTTTTTCTCAAAAAAAAAAAAAAAAAAAAAAAAACAAAGGAGTAAAGACAACAATGGCGAGTTGGTCACCTGATTATCAGGCACTGGATCAACTGAAACTCATACTGGAAGGATCTTTGTCTTCGGACTCTCATACCAGACAACAAGCGACACATGCGCTGGACTCTGCAAAGACACAAACGGATTTCGACAACTACCTTTTACATCTTTTGCTGAAATGTCCTGAAGCCAAGCCCGCTGTGCGAGCTGCTGCTGGTCTTTTGCTGAAAAATTCATTGTTGCAGAACTTCACGCACAAACCGGAAGAATGCCGATCTCACATTCTTTCTGAGATTGTACAGGGACTCTTGGTGGACGAGCCGTTGGTGAGAAACATTACCGGCAGTGCGATTACGTCACTTTTTGCAATCACAGGCGTTCAAGGGTGGCCGCATCTTTTGGTTTTCCTTTTGGATTTGGCCTCTCATGGACCTACGCTTGCTTCTCAAGAGGGTGCAATGGGTGCTTTGAGCAAAATCTGTGAAGATAGCGCGATCCAGCTAGATCAGCCTTTCGGCAACGAAAGACCGCTAGATTTGGTTGTTCCTCATCTTCTTGAGTTGACGGCTCATTCTTCTCCCAAGATACGTGCTCACAGTTTAAGCTGTATGAATCAGTTTCTTCTTTTGAAGTCTCAGTCGGTTTTGCCTTATCTTGACGCCTTTCTCGACAGGCTTTTCGTACTGGCCAACGATGGCGATAGCGGTGTGCGCAAGATGATCTGTACGGCGTTTGCCAATGTGCTGGATGCTCGCCCGGACAAGCTTTTCCCGCATTTGAATGGGGTGATTGCGTATTGTCTGCAGGCGGTGCAGGAGGAGCAGAACGAAGAGGTAAGTCTGGAAGCGTGCGAATTTCTTCTTGGATTAGCCTCTTCAGAAGTACCTGCTGAGTTTTTCGCTCCCAAGATACAGCTTATAGTTCCTGTTTTGCTCGCCAAAATGGTTTACTCAGAAGTTGATGTTTTCGTTATGGAGAGTCAGGATGCAAAAGAAGAAGCTGCTGATCGAGACGAAGATATCAAACCACACAAGGTGAAGAGTAAATCTTCTAGAACCACTCGCCGCGCTGAAGAGAACGACGAGGAGGATTCTGATTCTGATTTGGACGAAGATGCCGATCTTTCTGAGTGGAATTTGCGCAAATGCTCAGCTGCCACACTCGACGTTTTGGCATCTACTCTTCCTCAGGAAACGCTTACAACCGCTTTGCCCATTGTTCAAGATTGCATAAACTCTCAGCACTGGCCTGTGCGCGAAGCTAGCATCTTGGCTCTTGGAGCCGTGGCTGAAGCGTGTATGGATCTGTCTGTTTCACAGATCCCTTCCATAGTGCCCTTTCTCGTGGAGCGCTTAAGCGATCCACAGCCGAGAGTGAGACAGATCTGTTGTTGGACGTTGGGGAGATACGCGCCTTGGGTAGCCAGCGATGGAACTTCTCTTTTTGCACCCACCATGATGGCCGTTATGAGATGCGCTCTTGATCACAGAAAAGTGGTCCAGGAGTCGGGCTGTAGTGCTTTGGCCAATTTCATAGAAGCTGGAGATGCGGAACTTGTCTCTAGTCTGGCGGACGCGCTCTTAAACTGCTTCACAGCGTGTTTCCACAACTACGAACGTCGCAACATGGTGATTCTATATGATGCGGTACAGACTTTTGTTGAAAAAGTCGGTGGATCAGTTTTGCAGCCACACCATCTTGATCTGCTACTGCCTCCGCTCATTGAGAAATGGAGGGATTTGGCAGACGACGACGAGGACTTATGGCCGCTGCTTGAATGTATGTCTTCTGTAGCGGCTTCTCTCGGTCCCTCTTTTGCACCACAAGCTCCGCCTGTTTTCGAACGTGCCATTGGAATCTTGAACCGGTGCGTTGAATTTGACCGCATGTGCGTGACGGATCCCAATATACAGCCGCTGGAGAAAGATTTCGCCGTCACCTCTTTGGACCTGATCGACGGTCTCGTACAGGGTCTAGGCCCGTCTTTTTTTCAGCTTGTAAAAGAGTACCCTTCAGACGCTTTGATCCCGGATCTGCTACAGTGTCTTGCGGACCCGGTGGACGACGTCAGACAGAGCGCATACGCATTATTGGGAGACATGGCTATTACACTCTGTGCAGAATTGGTGGTTCCCACTTTGCATCAATTCATGACCGCCATCGGAACCGAAATCACTTCCAGAACCTTTGGATCCAGTGCTGTCTGCAACAATGCCACATGGGCATTGGGAGAGATTTGTATTCGTGTTTCAGAACCTCAGCTGCAACCTTTTCTTCCCTCTCTGGTCCCTGTCCTTGTCGCTTTGCTCAATTCGTCGGACGTGGAGTCTACAGTTTTGGAAAACGCTGCAATCACTTTGGGAAGAATCGGACTGGTTTCTCCCGCATCCATCTCGCCCTACATAAGCGAGATACTTCTCACGTGGTCGGGATACATGATGTGTCTTGAAGAAAACGAGGAAAAGGAAACCTCATTCAGAGGCATGTGTAATATCATCGGAATCGATCCGGCATTGCTGTGTAACTCTGCTTCTGGCAAGAGAGCCCTCAAAGAGTTTTTCACAGCGGCATCGCACTATGCAAATCCGGGACCCGAACTGGCTCAAATGTTTTCCATTCTCACAGATGGTTTCAAAGGTATGGTGGGAGCAGAGCTGTTCTAGCTTATATTTATTGCGCTGCATATGTAGATTAATGTATTTTCCCAAGGGTCTGCCCGAGTGGCATTAGGTTGGTAGTACACCACAGAGATTCTTCTCCTTTTGGTGGAGAGGGATTATGTCTGTTGAGACTTCTCTGCTTGGAAGAATGTGACATATCCGAGATTAACCGTTTGTAGCTTCTAAGGAAATGTCACTGAGTCTTGACCTATCGATTATTGTACAGGCGGCACTTTGTGATCTAACAGTTGCAAAGACAACTCTGTTTCGCTCGAAAAAAACCAAAAGATTGACAGAATTGGACTCGGTGATCTTGATCCTAATTTGAGAGGTATTTGACTGGTATATCTATTATTGTCCATTGCTGCCCATAAAACCTTGCCAGTCCATGTTGCTTCAAGTAACGTTTAGTTATTCTAGAGAAAATTGGCTTGTCTTCAAACCTGATCAGGCGTGCTTAAATTATTGTGCACTCCAACACTCTGGCATACTGGGAAAGTTTGTTAACGTGACTTTGCGTTATTCCGGCCCGGCGAATTAACGAAGCAGCACTGTGATTTATCCCCTTTGAAGTGGTTTGATAACTTTGCATTCATATAGTACTTGCGAGGGCAGAGGAGGATATTCTTTGGACTTTTTTTGCACTCTGATGGTAAGACATGCCTTATGTGAAACGGAAGATTTGCCTCTCGTTTTGTTCACCACTTTTAATTGGATGAGGTCAATGCTCTCCATATTCTTCCCTTCAACATTGTATATTGGTATTGGTCGGAGATCAATAGTTATGGCTGTTAATGGAATAGTCTATCAACTTCTCCATAGCTTAACAAGAGGACAAATCCGAGTTGTAAGGATAACAACACTGAACAGCTGAGAAGACATCAATAGGGCCAAAAGTACCAAGTGAAGGACAGGAGCAGAGAAAGCCCACACTGTTATGGTGATTGGTATAAGCAGACATGTCTGGACGAGACTTTGGCAGATGTTCATGTCATGCTTGGTTTATGCTGAGCTATGTTAGGTGAGGACGATTTGGTTGGTTGAGACTTGACGACAGTCTCATTCTTCATTTGTCACCGTTGATACTTTACGACGCTGGAGTATACATAATAGGGAGAGTCAGTGGAACGAGAAAGTAATCGGGCGATGCTACGACTGAGGTGAAATTTATGGACAGCACTCAGAGACATAAGAATAACATATATAAAGTGGGATAAATTGGCAATCTTAACAACCTAGAAAAGTGGTGTCAGCGATAGAATAAGTATCAAACATAAAAACATACTACGTAACAAACAGCGTTTTTCTATAGCACCAGCTAGTTACTCCGCAAAATAAAGAGGAGAGATAACTTGGCTAAAATGTCCACTTTCAGAAAAAAAAAATGGGGACCTTCTACAATTAGTGATCTGAGCATAGTCACTTACTGCGGCATAAGACCAAACGTTATGTTCCACTGCACATGCGGATGCATCATGCAGTTGACCGCGTAAAGAATTAATGTCACATGTGAGGAGTTGAACCAAAAGATCTAAACAACGGTCAATGAGGCCTGGTGTTGTATTCACAACCCGAATCTCCTATGGATAAAGTTATTGCCTAAGCCATCTAGCTACATATCAGTTGTCGGGCCATCACAGCCCCGAATCGTTCTTGCATAAGACGTCATACCGAGGGCTCGCACCCTCGTTTGAGATACATAGACAACACTGATTGGCCAGTATGGCAAGGCATTATGGACCTTGCATAACAGTGAGAATTGGCAGTGGCGGTATATCAAGAGGTAACATTCCTCTGTGTTTGTCAATCCAACCGATATACAACAGCTCGGGTATTTCTCCATATAGAAGATGATCCCATCAACAATGACTACTAACGAGAATAGTAGTAGCTCCCTTGTGGGACCAATCCATGAGGTGACCCAGCTACGGCTGGTCCCTCTTCTCGTCAAGTAGAAGTATAGCTCATCCTGTCATTAGCTGGATAGATTATACTTTGGCACAATAACCTGTTCTCCTTACCAACACGAGTGATGATTTTCCTCGATATACTGCGCCAGGACATAGACTTGACCTTGATGGATTCTGTAGACTCAACAGTATGTATATACTCGGCAAGGAGTAGTCTAAGATTTTTTGTCAATCACAAATCAATCAGGAACTGAAATCAACTGAAAAAATGAAAGATAATGATCAAAAAATGCCAGCCAATGTACAACAGCACAATTACGTGCCCATGCTTGGACATTCTAAAAGCTGACAGATTGAATAAAAAGTGTACAACCATAAGTTTCACGAGCAGAATAACTAATTCTATTCCTATGCCAGCTCTCAAATAATTCTAGATACTGAAAGAGGATATTTCATAGGCAAAAGTAAAGCTGCTAATATAGCTCGAAGCACAGCTCTGTGGAAATGCCACTCATAAGATCTTATCAACCTTTAATCCGCCAATACACTCCTGAAAACTCACGTTCTCGGCTCCAAGAGAAGCTGCCCCATGGGGACATCGGAAACACCTTTGCCCAGAGCGTAAACTGAATTACCCCTCACAATTGTTTCAACCACTCTCCCCGTCATCTCGGACCCATTGTACGGTGTGAGTTTGTTGCGGAAGAGGGTTTTCGTATTGGTTAAGGTCCACTTTGCCGTTTCATCAAACACTGCGAAATCTGCATCCATGCCCACCTGGATTTTACCCTTTCTGTGATCGAGACCAACCTGTTTTGCTGTATTTTCTGCGGTCCATTTGGCCACGTCCACCAACGTTACAGGCTCAGGTAATTTGGAGCCCTGCGTCCATATAAGTGGTAGTCCTAAACCGACAGAGGCGATTCCTCCCCAAGCGGCAAAGAAATCTCCCTTGTCCAGACCTTTCAAGTCGGGAGTACAAGGCGAGTGGTCTGAGGAAACCGTCGAGATGACTCCTGCGCGAAGACCACTCCACAAGAGATGTCTGTTGGCCTCTGTGCGAATCGGAGGACAGCACTTGTAAGCGGTTGATCCGTTGGGGATCTGCTCTGCGCTAAGACAAAGGTAGTGGAAGCACGTTTCTACGCTAATCTTGAGACCTGATTCCTGAGCCGCCCTAATCAAAGGCACAGCTTCGTGCGTAGCCAAATGAACAATGTGCAGAGGAACGTTGCGGTACGTTTGAGCACATTTAATCAAAGCTGCGATGGCTGTGGTCTCGTACGAGTCAGGACGAGAGGCTAAGAATGAAGCATAAGAAGTGGGATCAACCGATTCCAAAGACGGCTCGTCCTGGACCGCTTGTAAGAAGGGAGACATGGCGTCCTCGTTTGAAAGGTTGTGCTTAGGACGCTGAGCCAATTGGTGTGCCAGACCAGAAGATGGCTCTGCAGCTGAGAGAATAGGAGATTTAGAAAGAGCCAAAGCCTGTTCGTCTGTGAGTACTCCATGATTTATAGACGCTGCATGCTTGTGAGGCAGATAACAGTCTTGGTGGTCCTTCTTGTTGTGAGAGGAGTGTTCAAGCATCTCTCTAATTCCTCCTGGAGCTCTGTTGATGAAAGAGGCGGACATTCCCAGGTTGAGGTCTTCCAGATCTTGCGATTCGGTTTCTTCCTCTTCATCATCCACCTCTTCTACTCGCCTCTCTTGTTTATCACAGGGAAGCATCTCTGCGTGAAACAAGAGAAGCGTGGGCATGCCCTCGACTTTGGCCATGGCCTCTTCTACAATGGCAGGGGTAACGGCTGGGAACTCTTCTACGCCAGAGTCAAGCAAAAACCCTTTGAATCCACGCACACCCGCGTGAATAAGCGGAACGAGGTGATCCAAATTGTCAGGAACAAGTCCTCCCCAGAATCCCGTGTCGACCCAAGTCTGCCCTTCAGCAGCCTGCAGCTTTAAATTGAAATTAGCAACGGTTGTAGTGGGCGGAACAGCATTCAGCGGCATATCGATAACAGTGGTTACTCCACCGGAAGCAGCTGACTGGGTTCCTGTTGCGAACCCTTCCCATTCTGTTCTCCCTGGCTCGTTCAAGTGGACGTGCGCGTCAACAAGACCGGGCATAATGACAAAAGGGTCCAGAATCCGGTAGTTGTGCTCGTACACATCGTAGCGCTCTAGAATCTCGTCATCGCTAGACAATACCCGTGGGATAATGTGAATAACCTTGCCTGAACGGGACGAGAATATTATGGTGGCTGGCTTGATCGCACCATCAATTACAACTTTGGAGGATGAGATAGCACGGTTCATTGTTAGCGTAGATGTAATTCTCCAGATTTTCGGAGTAAAAAATCCTGTCAAACGGCCGGCCGAAGCTAGGTGCATACGCTAGATATGAGACATGCATACCGGAGTTCTCCGAAACAACAAAACGTTGGCTGAACGAGTTTTTTCCTCCACTAGAAAAACCTTTAAAGCAGCACATACCGCCGCTCCTTTTCTGGTTCCGCCGATGGTCAAATTGGTGCTTTTGTTGGCATTTGCGAAAACCTACCGGCCAACATGCAGCAGGAGCGCATAAGTGTGCATGAGTGTGCATGATTCCTGTCACTGTAACGATGCGCTTTTGCGTGATGAAAAAGGGGTAATGAGAAACTCTTGGTCTGTTTGTATCACTTCAAGGCTGGAGTCGTTCCAAAGAGGCTTGTCCTACTGTCCATTATTTCAATCGTTATCATATGCATCTTGTCAGAGGCGTTTCTTTTTCTAGATCCGGAAAAGAAAAGCCGACCGTTTTCTATCTTTACACCAGCAGAGTGCCATTTATTACATTCTGTCAGGGACCAGTGGTTACCCTACCTGGTAGGGCATCAATAGGCACCAGAAATAATGTAGGCTTTGCCCTTAATCTGAAATGTTTACGCACCAGAGGTCCGGTGCTGTGGGAGAGGATTGTTCTTCAGTTAGTGCTTCAACAATACTCTATATTCGGTAGGCTAATCTGGTGCTCTTCCCACTCAACACACTCATCACAGGCTTATGCCCAATTCACCTAAACTTATGTAGTAAAACAAGTATATAACAGCCACCCAATTACTTTAAACTTGCTGGATAAGCTCGTAAGCAGCTCAGCATGCTCTGTTTCGCTCAACCTGTTGATGGAGAGGTGTCCCAGAGCCAATGCCTTCTCATATCTTCTCGAGGGTATGTAGACTGACCAACTAATTTACAAGGGCTTTTGGAGTACCTATGGTTGATTGATAATTAAGACTTTCTCCGGGCTGTGTGAACAGAAAGTTATCTGCACTTATTCCGATTTTGCCCCGCAGTAATTGTGTGAACTTGTTCCTTATGCTCCAATACTCTCCCTTCTCCTTGCGATAATTTGGAGTGTCTAATTAAATATGGATTGTCGAGCACCATTCAATCCTTATCTTGCAACTTGGAGGTAAAAGGTAGGGTGTGGATTGAGTGTGCAGAAGCAGACTTGATGGACATCAGACAAACACAAGCCTGTGAACCGATGAGTTCCACCCGGTCTGCCGGATAGAGATCCGGTTAATTGTGAGGAGCCATCGGATGGTCCTGGTCCGCTTGTATTGACAGATGTCTTGGTTGTGTTCGAGGACATAATGATTGCCATGTCCCCTAGAAGCCGTCTCATTGACACTGTCAAATCTCTGAATCTGACCAACTACAAGACACTGCTCACTAACAATTTTTCCTCGTGCTGCCACGTTGAGAAGAGGAGGGAATCCCATATATAGAAGGGTATATCGCCATAGCCCACCTGTCGACCGGGAGCAGTAATATGACGCTGTACGGCCAGCTCTTATCGTTCAAGATCAGCAGCTATTCTTGCTTAGCCTTTTGATTAACAATTCAGTCTTTGATACGCAGAAGACGTGCTAGGTTATTGAGAGTATGATTTCCAATGAGCTTTGGCCTACTCAAGAATTCAACCAGCATCTGAGAAACCCTCGACATATCTCTAATCTGAATTTGACCGGTTTTTGCTTTCTCGATATAGCAAATGCCATCTGACTAGTGTGCCCTTTCAGTCAGCTCGAATAAGCTCGATGGAGAAATTTATATAAATGCCAAGTCACTAAGATCTCAAGTTCCTCAACTAGTGTACCTCTTGCACTCGGTTCACAGGGTCTCAGCCCATTAAGCTTTCCTTATACTATGCTTTGGAGTGTCTCAGGCAACAAAACATAATATTGATTCCGACACCAATTGGCCCGAAATGTTGGGCCTCTCCTGATTGAAGCCAGCGATGTGAGCCGGGCTAGCCAGAACCTTGCATGATGATGCCGAGGCTCAGATTCACTTGCAGCACTTGTCACGCCTGCAGAACATTAAGAAGTGATACATGAAACGCATATTATGCGAGATGAAATATCTATACGAGCCTCCTTTGAATTCAATTAAAGTCAATGATATTTGTAAGCTTCAGTACAAAGGAATCAAACGAAAGTAAATACTTGCTTTAGGGTCCTAAAAATGAAGAAAAAGGCCGTCGTATAAATAAAGCCGATATCCTACCCCTGCACACATGCACTATTCGATGCACCTCAGCATGATAAGGTTGCATCACATTGCAGGTACTACTAGAAAAAGATCCTCGGTCTTTTGTCCCCTTGTCAGGATCGACGGTGCCCCTAATTTTAGCATTAGTGGAACGACCTAAACCACTCAGTGCTTTTTTGAGTGCAAGGTTTATCAAGCCACCTGAATCTAGAAACCACTGAGGGCAAAAGTTTATTTTATTTACACCAACTGTTTTCTTGACCCTTTGAAAAATAACTGGACAACAGCCACTTGGAATCCTGCCATACCACACATAAGCAACACATCAAATATTGAAAAGTAAAAAATGCGCGACTCGGTGGACTTGACGGTAGACTGGTTTCTGTTGTTACGAGTCTTGTAATATTGTAGCTTGCGAGTTAATGCATTCAGCTTCTCGTCAATTCTCTCAATGGACTGTTGCATACCCTCAAAAGCCACAGGCTGATCTGGGGCTTTGGGCAGTTGTGCTCTAAAGTCGTTGTCTAGCTTGATTTCAAAGTCAACAACCTTTTCCGCAAATGTAGACATGCCATTGGCAAAGCAAAACTCGTACTCGCCGGTCTTTTCTGCTGTGAAAACCCAGTCACCTTGTCTCTGTTTTTCTTCTTTCACAATGATAGTGCCATCAGGAGCTTTGATCTGATAGTCTATATCGAAAGAGCCACCAGCCTGCACAGCAAAGTAGTACCCTATGTTGGAGGTGGGCTGGTTGTTGAATATGTAAAAGCACTCCGTCTCCTGTGCTCCCAGGACAAATGTCAATGCAGAACCATGGCAGACAGAAAAAAGCGCCAGAGCAGTGATGATCAACTTCCACATTGTTGATTAACGTGTACGCGTATTGTATTTGAGTGGTGCACGTTGAGTGCAATATGAAGGGTTTATAAGCTTGCTTGTATGGTGAAATGAGTCTGAAAGGTGAGTACAGCGAAATAAGTTTGAGGGTATTATGAAATGAGTTTATTTGAATCATCGAAATAAATAATGCCTAAGAGTAGAAGGTTCCATTGAACTGTGGCGGGCTAAAGTCGTGGTCGCATGCGGTAGTTTTGTGGGAGTATTTTGTTTCCTCTTGAGGTGTGAGGTATTGAGAATGCAGTTGGTGGTTGTTTATAGTGTGCCAGTCTTCAAAGAAGGGCTCGTTAGATTTCCAGTGCTGCTGGCTCCAGTTGGATGAGAAATCAGATGATGTAGCCATGCTAACAGAAAGTGGACTTCCCAGCTGGCGGGGAGGGTTTTCAATGACGCACTCCTGAGGGGTTGGTGTGACTACTTCAACGGTCGAAATCGGAAGAGTCCCAGTTGGAGTGTGCGCACTTATATTTGGGGTAGAGCCATTGGCTGAGATGGGCACACCTTCAGAGTTGGAAGCGCAAAACACATTTCTCAACCCATGATCTAGCTTGAGCACTCCCTGCGCCACTTCTTGTTGCATAAACTCCAGGTCAGCGTAAACGACAGTCGGGATGCATTTGGGTATAAGGTAGATCTTCATGTCTGACTTGTACCGAGGACTTGCCACGGACTTTTTGATAAATAGCGAGTTGGGTCTTTCACCAGGAAGGCCAATGCTATTGCGGGTTTTGTCGGTTTGATCACGGATCAAATGAGCATCACCGGGCATCACAGTTTCCATCTTGAGCACTACTGGACCACGTCTTTCGTGAGCGCTAGCTCTTGTGACTCTTACAAAAGTGTAGTCGATAGCACCGAAACTTTCCTTGACCGCTTCGTCGACACTGCGGAAAGTATTTTCTTTGGAGGGGGCACCAGTATCATTGATGACCGCTCTTCTTGTGACAAGGCGAGTGGCATCGGCATTATTGTCGAGCTTTATCTCGTCCCCTAGGTTTCCTTCGATTCCTGGAAAGATCATTTTCAGATTTTTCTGAGATAAGTCTCCGACTAAAGCTGCATATACCGCTTGCAAGGAAGATGCCATTGTTATGCGAATTTTGGTCTCGGCAGCAAGAGGACGCCCTTTCGTTTTCCGTAAGCTTTTGGAGGAGTATTCCCGTGGAGTGTTCACCACAGCAGCTGTTGTATCTGGTGAAGGTGCTGGAGTGACTGAATAGTAGCCAATTTCGGGCGAAAAGTCCGGAATAACTGTTTCAAAGAATGACATGGCTGAACGAATGAATATTGAATGGTTGCAGCAGGGAGATTGGCCCTTTTATCACACTTGATCACAATCGAAAATTTCCATGCAGCTCATCGGCAACTCAATGTACCTGTGCAGCATACGAGATGCATGCATCTTGCAGCACGAGATCCACCTGAAATTGCCCAAGATCTCGAGACTTGCATGAGGCGAGGCGGTCTATTAATAGATTAATCTTTACATGCTTGTTGTGTGCGATAGAACATCCCCGCAACGGTCTATTCGCAGATCGGCAACGCGGTGTGTCGTATGCATAGAAATTTTTTTCGCGATTGAGTGAAAAGTGATTGCCGGTGAAAGCGGTTCACAAAAACCAGGGTGTTTCCAACTGAGTTGCTTGATAGACGTTTCAAGAACAAGCGATTTCAAAAACGTTCGCGGAACTTTCAGTGATGCATACTCATGCATACTGCATATGCAAGGTATACCGGGACTCCGCCGAGCATAATCCTGCTCTCTGTTGTTGCTGTAGCCGAACACTGGCTAGGCTTGGCGCGGTGATGTCACGTGAATTTGTGTCTTTTTATTGTGGAAATGTAAAACTAGTGCAATGGAATCATTAGATATCCCTACACCGCAATACCGCAAACAGGGTAACTGCAATACAGCCATACACACACAGCCATGGTTTCTCTATTCAAATTAACTATAGCAGCCTCAGTTTTAACCGCAGCCTTTGCCTCCCCTCTGGATTTCTTCAAGGAGTTCTCTCTTGTTCCAGGTGAGAAACCTGTTCCTGGAGACTCGCCTGTCTCGGTATGCGACTGTCAATCCTCGCAGATTTTGGAGATGCAAGAATTAACCTTAACCCCGAATCCTCCTGCCCGAGGCGCCAATCTTACAATTGACGCAAAGGGCTTCTTATCAGAGGCAGTAAAAGAAGGTGCCTACGTGGAAGTTGATGTGCGGTACGGGTACATCAGATTGCTTCACCAAACCTATGACCTATGCGAGCAGCTTTCCAACGTTGACATGTCATGTCCGCTGTCAAAGGGAGAGTATATTATAACCAAGCAAGTTGAAATCCCTCAGGAAGTTCCTCCAGGAAAGTACGTAGTTTACGCAAGAGCTTACACGGCTGACGATGACTATATTGCCTGTCTGACCGGATCAGTCGAGTTCCCTGCTAAGTAGTTAATGGACGATTCACCGTAGCGAGTGCCTCGTAAACGGCAATTCTTTTTCTGACCCTCTTCCTTTGCCATTTGGCAGGAATAAATGGAAGCAAACCTGTCTTTTCCTCATGAAGCTTGGCACGCAAAACCACAGTAATGATGATCCAGTAAGCACTATAACTCAGCACGGATCCGTAAGTGGCAGAATTAGTCCATCCCACTAGCGCATTCAGCAGCATCCACCCTCCATCGGTAAGCCCATTACAGCAGTTCACGTGCCATACGGAATTGGCTATATCGTAGGATCCTGGCCCAGAACCCACCTCCGACATGTCTTGGCCGTTACACTTTTGTACATACCGCTCCAGCTCCAAAAACCACACTCCCCTAGACATCAGCCCAGAAGATACCATGTACAGGAAGCAAGTACTGAGAATGAGAAAGAATTGTAAAGAGAGCTTGTTACCGCCCCTGTACATGAAAATCCCCACCATGAATCCCAACAGCGAACCGGCTAGAATGGCTAAAGGGAAGGAAGTCCACGGCTGATTGACCCCGACCCCTCCAATGAAAACAACAGCCTCCAATCCCTCTCTTAGCGTTGTGATGAAGGGAAGAGCAGAAAGAGCATACTCTTTGGCAATCCTTCTCATGTAGATAGAGATATTACTCAAGATAGAAGGCTGTGTCTCCTGGAGAAGCTCCTCGCTTCTTTCGGAATTTAAGGACCGCCCCAGCTTCCACTGCCACTTTCTCTGCAGATGATTTATCCGCAACAGGGCAAGTCCCATCACAGAAATAACAATAGATGATACAATGCTAAAGGCGCCCTCCCAAATACGTTCAGTGACTGACCACAGGTCATTACCAAGAATGTAAAAAGCACCGACAAAGATAGCACCAACAACAAGACATATCGTGAGCCCTGCAAGGGCACCTAACCAGATTTGCAGTTGAAACTTTCTGTACGTGGCGGGCTCAGCGGTGAGGACTTCGTTGCCATCCTGGTCGGTCGTGTGAAAGTTCTGCTTCAAAAAGGAAAGAAGAACAGAGACAATAATGGCAGACTCCAAAGTCTCCCGTAGGATAATGAAGAAGATCTGAACGGAAAAGTAATCCTGCCACATGATTTTTCAGGTTGAGTAGAGCACGACCAAAACATCTAATGGTGCCCATTTGAAACAGGTTGATAGATTTACTTCAAGGGCACTGCTGCATCTAAGCAGGTTCTACTCACGTGGCTAACTGCGCGCTGCTGTTGGCGTATCAAGCAACAGTGCCGTTGGTGGAATACGAATGTGCCGCTAAGTACTATTCTTCCATGCATGCACTAACGTCATCGACACCGCATAACAATTCACTTGAAGTGCACTCTACGCTGGCGATCATTATCAACATGGATGATGCTTACCAATGTTGAGCACTCTGCTGTCTATTTGTGGGCTTTTGCCTCTACTCTAAATTTCCATTTGATTCTCCATGTTATGTAATCAATTCTATCTCGGCAAGCTGACATGCATGATAATACAGCGGCAAGCGAACTTTTTCACCGTCGAAGAATCATGCATGCATGATGCAGCAGCCGCATTCATGGGGACTACGATCTCTGTAGATCCTGAAATTGCGGCCTTTTTAACGTGCATAGCTCTTGCAGAAAGTCGAACGCAGTGTGTGCTGCATGGAAGGCCTGAAAATATGGTTGATAGTTTTGATGGTTCTTCAGTTATATCAAACGGTCTTCTCAAGGTCGCTACTCCCTTAGACTCAGGATGCCTTCTTAGATAGCTGGACAAAAAGCTCGGCGTTTTTCGCTTTCGCTTCCCATTTTCATCGACAGTGCATGCATAAGACGCCTCAGTTGTTCACCACGTACCGTTTACTTTTCGGACCAGCCACAAATTATTGGTCTTTCTCTCTATCTCCTTCTGCCTGCTTTAGTCTGTCGTACCACAATACCCAAGCACCCGTCTCACCATCATTTTGCCGAAGCCACCGTTTTTAGCCACCGTTTTTAGCCAGCATTTCTGTGTTTTTTTTTATTTTCAAATACAAGTAAAATCTCGGACCATCGGAAGATGTGATTCCGCGGGTGATGGCGCTGATGAATTTATGTGCGAAAGGAGGCTGTGCGTGAGCTCAACTCTTATACCGTTTGAGTGATTACATGATCGGCATAGATCTACAATGCTATACGAAAAGGCCGACTCAGTTGCACTAGGGGAGAAATCTTCGATTTTGAAAGTAAAGCATGCTCAGAAGTGAAAATGGCTCATATTCACTCTCGCCGAAAATTTGCAGCACAGATGCTTTATCATGCACGGAAGAAATTTTTCTCCGGTATGTAAATATACTTGTTAAGCCTTCAAGAATTTTATGTGTTCAGTCTCTTGTGTAAATACCTACTATTGGGCTTGCTGCAACTAATCTAACGCCACCTCTGTTTTCAAACTAAAGGTTCATATGATGAAAACTGGAATGCTCATATGCATGCACAGTGCCTTTCGGCGAGTAATCATACATATCACCGCAGATGCGCAAGCGAAAAAGTTTTCCGACGATGCAGCATGCATGATGCAGCTGTAAGGAGAGGGGACAAATGGAAAAATTGCGACTATCTACCAAAGATTCGTATTATCGTTCTGGAAGTTTTAGAGAGAAAGCTATTTAGTGTGAACATTCATCTTTTGTAATGATAATGCTTCGAAATAATCAATCGGTTCCAGTTTTAATGATCATACGAAGTCACAAAGCG
>JAJLWQ010000007.1:0-29951 GCA_030570875.1 Citeromyces matritensis
CTGGCCCTCGCCACTGGCCTTGGCGCGCTTCATGTGCGACACCTTGACCTCCTTATCGAACTCAAAAAAGACCTCTGTGATCAGGTCCCTGAGTAGTGGGACAAACTGCTTGAGTTTGAAATAGTTAAAATAGGTTTGGTCCTCGAGTACGAAGGTTACTACCTTATGTTTAGCTAAAGCAACTCTAAACAGTTTCTGATGCCCCTTTTTACATAGAAAACTTATGAGCATCGCCACATCACTAAGATGCCAGCTTTCGTCTTTCTCGGTACGCACTACCACCAATGTTCCGTCTGGTACAACCTGTTCCCCGGCTTCGGTTTCGGGGTTGTTTTCGGCTGCCTTTACCACCTCAGCGTCTTTATGCGCGTTGTCAAGCTCAGGTTTTTGTCTTTTGCGTGAGGGATCGTTAGCCATTGTGTGTGCTTGTTTTGCAGCAGCCTTGTAACTTTTTCCGGTTGGTACACGCACGCAATGCCTGCCACCGTATGCAGATACCGTATGTGTCGGCGGGGTGTGGGGGCAGTAAGGCTCTACGGAAATGGTATCCTGGATCCCTAGTGAGTCGCTACAAAATTGAGATTGAAACTCCAAATCATTTTGGAATGTTCTATTATCAAGTTTGAGAAAATATACTTTGGGAAAAATAAAAATAATTTCTCTGAGTTGTATGTCTGCATTGGCTTGCATATTTGGGGAAAATTATAAAAACCACTGTTCTTAGGACATCCTTAAGCAGAAAGGCAAGAAAGTAGTTTCCATTGAGAGTACCCGCGGTAAGTGACTCTGCTTGACTGGGGAGAAAATCGATGACTTTCTTGAAAGAATCATGGTGTAGAGTGGAATAAATTTGAGGAATTTGTGCTAGAAAGTGTATAGGATTTGCATAGGGTTTTTGTAGGATTCAAGTAATGAATAAGGTACGTTAAATAGAGAAGAAAAGTTAGGACTCCAATATTTTGATGTTAAGATTCACCATCGCTATAATGTAATGACCGCTTTCTGCATCGGGTTTACAGTCCTTGATAGCAGCCCAAGTAGCATAGGATTTCTAAACGAGCACACGGTCCCCACGAAAAAAGCCTCGCCAATGAAGAAAAGAGTGAGTCTGTAAGCAACTTGCTTGTTGGCATTTGTTTTGCGTGGATTCTGGTATTCTCCCCCTACCATAGTGACATATTCAGGGCCTGCGATTGTAAAGCAGGCTGCAATCAAGCAGGCCAGGAAACATTAGAATTTTCCTGAGCCACCTGTCGTTATGCATTCGGCCATCGGAGTCGTCCAGTTTCTGAAACCGTAGGCATCGTAATGTGGATCACCACCAACCATGGTATTGAAAGGGAAGAACATCAGCCCCACAGGCAAAATCACTTTTCCAACAACCATACAAAACTCTGTTTCTCCGTGCAGGGATACCGCACAACATTCATGAAGAAGTGCGCTACGATCTTCACCGTGAGTGTGATAGTTGGAGAGTAATTAGCTGTTCAAAAATTGAATAACTGAGTTGAAAAGCGTAACCTCGAATGAAATAAGGGCACCTTAAGGAAACCGGACGATTCACCTTGCCGCTCTCTTCTTAGCTTCATCCAAGACGATTATGGTGTCAGCAGTTTCAGAATAAACTTTCCAGTCCCATGTCCCATCCAAATATAGGCAAAGCCAAGCAAAGCTTGATATATAAGCTGTTCACCCGCTGAACAATTCTGCTCCGGGTAAAACAGAGAAGGAAACTCAAAAACCCACCGCCCAAAAAGTAGTACACTAACAATGAGCTTCAATCAAATGATTCAACCTTCATACACTCGTCACCTTATGCAAATACAAGTGCCCTTATGCTCCTGTTGAATTCAAAAACCTCTAATGGTTTACCCATTTCATTTATGCGAGAAAGACCTGATCTCTGACTGTTGACAAGAACCACGCCGTGTTATAGGTGTGATTGTACCCAAAATATAGAGGCTGATGATATATTCCTTCAAGGACCTTTCTCTTCTGATATCCAACAGTTTCATCAGTACCAAAGCCATGAGAAGGATATGCTGGCGTTTTGCCAGTTGATCCACACTGAACGATAAGGAAATCTGTAAATCTGAAAACGAATTATACTGATTGAGTGGTACACGATCACAGTTTCCCCGTGTCAAATTGAAAATCTTTAAGAAAACATTTATGCCCTTTTTTCTCACCCATGTACAGTCATTTTTTAGTATGCAGTTTAGTTGTGATCACCGCTGAGCGTTGCTTATTTTAGCACCGGCGTAACACTATAAAGTGCTACGAAAAGAGCAGCACCACAGAGGGTACCTTCACGTGTAATCAGCACTAACCGATAGGAAATCCGATTGAAGGGTCTATTAATAGCTTCTTTCCACCATCCTGCGATATACAGAACAGCAGTAGGGTAGTTGACGTACCATTTCTCATTGTGGTGGTCATTTTTTCTTGTGCCAGGACGCGTCTTGTTTTGCTGGTATCATGAAGAATAAGACTCGGTAGGTATACGCCCCTAAAGCTCAAATAAAGCACAGATTTTGGTTGGCAGTTCTCTCAGATGTGGGCGCACCCCAAAAAGTTAGGCATTTCGCCCAGACGAGCTTCCGTGAGTGAAAAGTCTATATTTTTTTGTCACTGTCACCGAAAGTGAAAGGAGGTCTCCGGCTCGAGCATAGCCATCAGCACAATGGTTTTTAGATAGAAAATGGTTCTATCCCAGTCGAGTATCTAGACAATTGAAAACTCGGTTGTGTCGTCCTTACAGACCCACAGATATCTCTATGGACAATACTGATTTTTGATAAACATGTATTGAGTTCAGCCTATGCTACCTTAGCTACTTTATGCAAATCTTTCAAAAGTCTATACATACTTGTGTGAACATAAAGATTTAGCTCCTGTACCGATATTGTCATCCGATGCCATTCCGACAGTGAAAAAACGGTGTATTACCTCCTGCCTGCGATCACGCACTTGGCAATCCTCAAAAACCATCAACTTCAAGTCCAATAGATTCATTCTCTGCAGTATGCAACACCTCCGCAGTCATGCAAACATCCATGATGCTCAGTCCTACAATTTTGGTGATCACCGTTTGCTGTTGTTGGAGAGAGCTCAGAAGCGTTTCATCTTTTGAGAGAGAGCTTATTTCACAACACTCGCTCTCATGGAGATCTTGTAGCTCTCCTGCCTCAACTAAAGCGTGTTCAATCGAATCCACTATTATCCGTCCATCACGCCTGGCACGCTCCATAATACGATGATCTGCTTCTTTCATGTGAGGTTTATAGCTCCCAATCAGCGAAATAAAAACTTTTTCCTTTTTGGACACAGCATCATCCGTTATAAGTGGTTGCGTGGATGGAATGCATCCGAAAATGGTGGAACAAGACCTCACAGATTCGGCCAGTCTTTCCTCTTCGTTGGATAATACGATTTCGAAATACTTACCAGGAAACTCCAGGGCTAGCTCATCTTTCAGCTTTTCGGCGTTACTAATAGATCGATTCACAATGATGACTCTCTTGAATCGGTTTGGATACAACAAAAGAGCAAGCCGAACATGCCAATATGCTTGAGGTCCAGAGCCAAAGACAGCGAGAGACTCCTCAGAAAGAACATCCAGTTCTGGTTGTACCAGTTTCATCACAAGCAAAGACGAAAGTGCAGTTCGGAACGCTGTCAGGCTACAGGCATTTACAATACCCGTTACATCACCGGTGTTCTTATCAAGGACTATAGTAATGCCCTTGAAGCCCTCCTTAGATCCTGTCAATGTTTTGATACCAACGTTCTGTCCAATCGCCGGCATAAACAGATGCGTCGCACAATCGGTGGTAGTCACTATTCTCTGAGGTATAAGAGCCCGATTATCCGCAAACTGAAGTAGGTTACTCAAAAGAATGTCTTGTAGTCTCAAAATCTCTTTTCGATCGGCATCTTTTAGAATCTGTACCACTGTTTGGTCGTTGATTAACCGCATGCGTGACGCATGCGGCTGCATCCGAACAAGAAAAAATAAGAAAATTTTTGTCCGCGGCCCGCGGATGGGTCCCATACATATAGCTCCTTAATCTTTCGAAAAACTCAAAGCACCAAGAAAATGGCAAAATTCGAGTGTAATGAAACTATGAGAGACTTTCTGCGTGAGCTTCCCAAATGTGAGCATCACGTTCATCTAGAGGGAACTCTGGAACCAGATTTGCTGTTCCCTCTGGTTGAAAGAAACAAAATCACACTCCCGGAAGAGTTTCCCAAAACGGTGGAGGAGCTCGAGGAAAGGTACAACCGATTCACAGACCTGCAGGATTTCTTGAACTTTTATTACATCGGAATGAATGCCTTGATCTCCGAAGAAGACTTCTTTGATCTTGCCTGGGCGTACTTTCAAAAAGCTAAGGCTGATGGACTACACCATGCAGAGACATTCTTCGACCCACAGGGTCACGTGGAGAGAGGTATTCCTCTCGAGACGGTTGTAAAAGGTTTCAAAAGAGCTTCAGACAAGGCTGAAAAGGAACTGAGCATATCCACTAAGCTGATCATGTGTCTTTTGAGACACTTGCCAGCTGAAAGCGGCCTTGAGACAATCAACAGTGCCAAGCCATTTTACGAACAAGGTTTAATCCATGGTTTAGGGCTTGACTCTGCAGAAAAGCCATTTCCCCCTCATTTATTCACCGAGTGCTATAAGCTCGTTAAGGAGTCATTCCCCGAAGTGGGGCTCACTGCGCACGGTGGTGAGGAAGGCGGCCCAGAATATGTCTCAAACTCTTTAGATCTCTTGAATGTCACAAGGGTCGATCATGGTATCAACTCGAAGCACGATCCTACACTCTTGAAGAGGTTGGCAGAATCTCAAACTATGCTCACCGTCTGTCCAATAAGTAACGTGAAGCTTCAAGTTGTGAAGGATGTGATTGAGCTGCCCATCCAGGAGTTTCTCGATGCCAACGTTCCTTTTTCAATCAACTCTGATGATCCAGCATACTTTGGAGGTTACATTCTGGACAATTATATATTACTTCATACCCGATTTGGTTTTGACTTACCCACCTGGTGCAAGATTGCGGCGAATGGAGTGAATGGGTCTTGGGTTACAGCTGAAAGAAAAGACGAACTTTTGAAGCTGATCTCGGCTGTACATGAAAAGTACGCACCACTCCTTAAATAGATGTATAATACAATTCAAATAGAAAGCATATTCAGTCTTGGCTCTTTTGACTAGATGTATAATGCCCCCTATCAAGAAAAAACAGACGAGGGAGGCCTTTCGCACCTGTCGTCCATGCCAAACTCGAAAAAAGTGATCCAAATATGGCGGCCACTACGATGCAATTAAGTCACCTCTCAAATAAAAAATGATTGGACGACTTTTTTGTTTCTCTGCTGTAGTTTTGTTAAGCTAGACAAACAGAATAAATGGTTTGTCTTCGCCAAAGATGACTCTTACTTAAACGATCTGTACCACTACCTTTCAGAGTCACAGCTCACGAAAAATGCCTTCCGAATACTATAAAAGAGTGGCTCTGGTTAAGGTACCATTGAGTTCTGAGTTATACTATATATATATATATAGAGTTTCGCGAAACAGCTGAACAAACAAACTTTCCGCATGACGGACTACTTAAACCAATTGTTTGGTTTAAAAAAAGAGAAATCAGATTCAAACTTTCATGTGGAGCGCTCGGATTTACAAAAGGCTAAAGCTCTTCGCTCTGCTCCGCAAAATTCTTGGAATTGGGGGTTAGGGCAAGGAAATACTCCCACCAAGACAGGTCCAATCAGCCAGATCCCTCATCTCCAACAGCTTGGATCTCTGGAGCTTGCCAAAGGCTGTGTGAATAATGCTATTGCAAATGACGATGATACACCTAGTCTAGATGAAATGGCTGCTCGCTTTCCGGTCGACAATTACAACTTTGATCCAAAAGGCGGTAACGGCACCTTTTCTCGTTTTGAAAAAACCAACATTTTTAGCATTCCAGACTCTATTTATGAAGAATTAAGCCAGGGTGATTGTAATACCAATATGGGTATGCTTCCTGAAATCGCGAAAGCTTGGATCAGCGTTGACAACAAATTGTTCATCTGGAATTGCCTTGGCGGTAGCACTCAGTCTCAACCCGAGTTTTTTACCGTTGAGGAAATAAAGCACTGTATTTTAAGCGTGAAAGTTGTCAAACCAAAAGAGAAGGTTTTCGTCGACCAGGTCAACTATCTGCTCCTCATATCAACTGTAATGGATATCCATATTTTGGCGGTGGAATACGATGAATCCACTGGCAAGCTGGATATTTATAACACCGGAATGAGCGTGCCTGCTCACAACCTCAACGTGAAAAAGTTCGTCACTTTTGACACCACTCAAGACATTTTCTTTTACGGTGAGAGTGATGGAACCAATATCTGGAAGCTGTCTTACTCAAATTCAGAAGAGATGTTTCACAGAAAATGCAGCAAAGAATGCCTGACTCGAAGCGGTATGTCGAATATTGTCCCCAGTAGTGGAATAATTACGAAGCTACCAGGGTTTGGTTTTTCGGCCGAGGAGACATCCACCAGTAAGGTCGAAAGTATCAGGCAAATGGAAATTGATCAATCAAGAGGGATTCTATACACTTTGTCCTCCAGATCTGTCATCAGAGCCTACAAGCTGAAGAGCGAAAAGCATTCTATGTTATTGAAGGCACCAACTGTGTACAGTCCGTCTGATATCCTTAAGGAGTTGAGCACCACGACTGTCAGCTTGAGATCTGCTCTCTTGGAGAAAAACACTTTGGTGATAAACAGTATTCATGTCGTCACGTGTCAAGAGAGCGATCGACTGTACTTGGTTGCTGTCACTGGACAAGGCTGCAGAATATTTATAAACGGAAGCTGCATCAATGTCATAACCCTGAGATCAAATTTCTTGAAGTTTCCGCCTGCTGGCGAGGATTACTACAAGAAGCTTGAGTTAGAGAAGCAATCTCTTTTAGCACAACAAAGGCAGCAGCAGAAGCAGCAACAACTATTTCCATTGAGCTCCATTGGTTCTGCAGTGCCAAGTCCGCATGAGTCTGCTGCTGCAACAATGGCTCTTAAAACTGCCCAAGAGGCGTCCACCTTACTGAAAGGACTGAAGCTATCAGTTGTTGTTTCTCCTGGAATCTATTTTGGAGTTCTTTCAGGTGAGAAATCGGATCGCTTGTTTGTCTCTACCCCAGACTATGGCGTGATCAAAAAGTCACACACCTACGTTGAGGATTTCGAGTTTTTGACAAGCTCTGGAAGGATTTATGGCCTTGTTCAGCTTACTTCAAGCTTCAATGCTACAGATTCTCCCAGGGGATATTTCAATGAGTTTGCCTCTCAATATGTGAAGCCAGCTCTGGAAATTGCCGTCTTGATGGATACAGGTATCCATGTCTACACGTACCGTACTCCAGATGTTGTTTTAGAGAACTCTTTGAATGACGCCACCTTCAAAGAATTTGCGAACAAGTATGGTGCCGAAGAAGCCTGCTCCACCGCCTTGTTTTTGAGCTGCAAATACGGCAAGACAGATTCTTTCAGAGACAAGTGTACACAATTGTTTATTCTGGGAGGCGCCAATCCCAGGATTGACAAGAACTTGACCGTTATGGTAGACAATGTTGAGCTCAGTGATAGGTTTGTCGCCGTATGTCTTTTGATCTCCAGAATGTTTCGAAACTTTTGGGACAAAGAGGTTTTCCGTCTCGATTCCAGAGTCAAAATGACAAAAGATGGATATGTGGACGAATCGTCGCTCAAAGAGTTGGGCTCTACTGCGGTATTGACCCACATCAATATCGAAAAAGTCGAAATTGAGTACATCTTGAGCTCGATTCTGATAATGCTAGATTTCTTTGAGAAAAACAAGAACAACATTCCAGGATTTCTGGCTCCAACTTTCAGCTATAATCCGTCTAATGACAAGGATCATGAAATTTGTTTGCAGGCGGAACATATCGGGCTGAAGTGTATTGTGGCGCTACTCAATAACATGAAGGAAGGTTTGTCGTTCCTAGGCATTTTATTGGAGGAAAGCGAAGCTATCAAAGATGGCAAGCCGAAAATTGATCTCATGGAACTTTTCAAATTTGTCTCTCTCCAAAGTCAAATTGATTTAAGTTGTTTGACTTTCGGTGAATTCTTTGCTTCAACAGACCCAAAAATCCAGAAGCTGATCCGGGATTTGTTATCTGCACTCATCAATAAGAGCATCAGTCGTGGAACCTCTGTGGATTTCATCGCCTCTACATTGCAAGAAAGGTGTGGGGCTTTCTGTTCTACAGGTGAAGTAGTTGTTTTCAAGGCGATTGAAAGTTTGAAAAAGGCCAAGGACATGGGAAGGGATGACGATGACCTCAAGCAGTCTTATATGCAGTCTGCAGTCAAACTCTTCGAACAAGCTGCTGATTCCTTAAACGCAGATATCATTAAGGACGCGATCAAGATAATGGTGGAGCTCAATTACGATGATGGTGCTATAGAACTTCTTCTGCGGCTTGCGAACAATACGGATCATGGAAAATTAGCATTGCAGTACTCTCCTGAATTAGCCCTGCGTGACACCAAGCATCAAGCTTACGAAAATCGAAAGGGCCTTTATAACCTTATCTTCGAAATTCTAGCTAACGTGGAGCAGAAATCAGTTGATAGCATACAGAGTATCCTGAAGTCAACAACGGCAGGCTTTTCACTAAAGGGTCCTCAATTTACCAAGGAGAGCAGACTGTGTGACGATTGCTATGCGATTTGTTTCAATTTCCCAGATCAGTTGTTCCATTTTGAGTTCTACAGATGGTTTATCCAGCGCGGGTTGGGAGAAAAACTTCTCGACGTGGATACGCCTTATGTCTTGCCATTTTTAGAGGCTAATGCTTCCAAGGACTTGCAAATGTCTGAGTATCTATGGATTTACCAATCCAAGCGAGAACACTATTACTCCGCAGCGCAGATCTTGTACAATCTGGCTATAAGTCAGTTCCCTCTGTCTCTGGCGGAAAGAATTCAGTATTTATCACGCGCAAGCGGGTTCAGTCACTGTACATGCCCTCCTAACTTGAGGCAGGAAATGTCAGAGCTTTCGGTTTTGATTTCAGACTATATGACAATTTCTTCCATCCAGGACGAACTTCTCAACAAGATCAAGTCTGACAGTCGGGTAAGCGAAGAGTCTGTGAAGCAAGCTGAAGAACAGCTGGATGGTCCAATCATGAACGCCTCCGATCTTTTTAACGATTACGTTGATCCTCTTGGATACTACGATTTGGCACTCATACTTTTCAAGGTTTCCGATCATCGCGATGCTCAAGACATACTTGGACAATGGAAACTGTATCTTGCAAAGCTCCATTCTGATTGCGAGAAAACGGACGAATCCGAGCAATTCTATGCTTTCATTTCCAGCAAGTTTGTTACTCTGGCGAGGAAGTTAAGTGACAACGGTGTCGTTTTCCCAATCGAGCAAATATTTGAGATGGTGACAAAATATGTTCATGAAAACTCAAAGGGTGTCATTCCGCCCGCCGGTGTTATTGTGGACTTGTTCTTGAAGTCAGGAATTCCCTATGAGAAACTTTATTACACGCTGAAGGATATGATCGAAACTACGTCATTTGAGGCTGTTCCCGGGTACAAACACATTCTCAACAAAGAAATGGCCCATCTCATTAAGATGTGGTTCGGAAACGAGAAAAAGCTGAAAAACATCATATCCATTGAGGCTATAAGAAGTCTGGATGTTTACGACATCAATAATGACCCGATAGATGCATACACGAACCAAACAGGGATTCCTATTTAGTTGAGAATATAGTGGTGTAATGGTGTATACTTATGGACAAAGTTGCAGTTGTTGAGTATGAGATAGACAATGTTGAGCCGCAACGCATCTCCAAGCCATTCAAAAGGCACGAATATGCTGACCTCACCGAAATAAGCTGGCATGGAGAGTATTACTCTGCTGATCGAAAAGCTGAAAGTACCTTATCGCGCAATCACAGCCAATGGATTGTGGTATTGAGCACTGGGTTTTCGATTGGAATTGTAGCTATTCTGATTGATTTCACAACTTTGTGGCTCTACGGTCTGAAGAGTGGCATTTGTTCGAGCCATTTTTTCTACACAAAGCATCAATGTCCGGACAACGACTGGAAGAGCTGGTCAGAGTATGTGTTTTATTTCCTCGGGCCAGGTTCCTATGTACACAGGTTGAACAATGTCATCATTTACTTGGCATCTTCGGTGTTTGCTGTTTTGCTGGCCACCTTGATTGTACAGCTTGTGCCGTTTAGCGGTCATTCGGGTATAGTGGAGCTGAGGGCGGTTATTTCTGGGTTGATGATGCGCGGTCTTTTGAGCTTCAAAGTTCTCGTTGCAAAAATAATGGGACTTGTATTGGTTGTAAGTAGCGGAATGTGGGTGGGTAAGGAGGGACCACTGGTGCATATATCGGGCAGCATAGCACATTGTGTCGCTTCCCGCTTTTCATTGCTGAAGCAAAACGAAGCTCTTAAGAGGGAGTTGTTTCTAGCCAGTGCAGCAGCAGGTATTGCGGTGGCTTTCAATGCACCGATAGGAGGTGTTCTCTTTACACTGGAACAGATTTCTTGTTACTTCTCCCTTGATCGTGTTATGTGGAAAGCCTTTGTTTGCGCCACCATTTCAGCTACAGCTTTGCAATCATTTCATCCTTTCAAAGAAGCCATTAGGGCGCAGCTGTTTGTTGTTACAGATGATAACAATTGGTTGCTTTTTGAGATCCTTCCATTTCTTGCTTTGGGATTTGTTGGAGGGATTGTGGGAGTCTGTTTCAATATTTTGAACATGTGGCTTGCTGAATGGAGAGAAAATGCTTTTTCAGGTTCTCTTAAACTGGAAAGAACAGAAATTTGTTTGCTGGCGTTGGTCACTGCGATACTGTCGTTTGGTGGTTTCACCTCTGAAGTTCCTCTTCATCACGTCATGTACATGCTCTTTACCGACTGTGAGAATAAAGACAGAAGCGCTGATCCTCTGCAACGAGCAGTTGTCCAGTTATGTGAACTATCCAAGGGGGATGGATTCCCAATAGCCGCATTGCTGAAATTCACTTTCTCAGGTGTTGTGGGTTTATTTTTGACAGCATATTCTTATGGAACTTTCATTCCTGGAGGGGTACTCATGCCGTCTCTTGTGATTGGTGCGTCTATGGGTCGTGCTTTAGGAACTGTTGTTCAGTATTTGCAAAATACGTATCCCGACTTCAAGCTGTTTCTGAACTGCAATCCAGAAGGCATGTGCATTTCTCCTGGGGCATATGCCGTTGTAGGTGCTGCTTCACTGTTCACGGGGGTTACCAGGATGACGGTGACTACGGTTGTCATTCTTTTTGAAATCACAGGAGCGTTGACCTACGTTTTGCCAATAATGATTGGCGTAATGTCTGCAAAAGTGATGAACGATATTCTCTTGAATCAATCTTGCTACGATCTATGGACGAAATATCACCATTTGCCACTGCTGAAGCAAGATTTTGAAGACTTACAAAAGCCGATTCTGTCCGTTACAGAGTGCTCCAAGATAGCAGTGTTATCTCCTGTTATTTACGAGGAGGACTGTACAATGTCGGGGCTATTAGAAGTGCTTGAGGCTGATTGTCAGTATATTCCTGTGGTGATATCTAAACAAGTGCCAATTTTGCTGGGTTACGTCAGCTCTTTCAGTCTGAGTGGAGAACTGAGAACTCAAAGTTTTGAGCACTGCTCTTTCACTAGAGCTGATGAGGAGGTTTTCGATTTGGAGCATCTACTGTGCACGCAAATGATGACTCTGCCGGCAACAACGCCGATTTCTACCGCATACAATATGTTTGAAAAGCTCAGACTGAGCATACTATTTTTGAACACCCCAGCATCACCTGGCGAGCTTTACGGATATATCACAAAGCAGGAACTATTATCATGTGTGGAAACACTATAGTTAGTTACCCGGCCAATTACGTTCCGGGTAATGCGGTGTGCTGATGGTGAAAGAACCCATGGTTTGGTGTGTGTGTGTTTTTTTCCAAAGGTGCTCCTGCAGCATTTACAGTATTCTGTTATCATAATTGGAAAAGCGCCATGGCTCAACCGGGTATTTCTTCTTCTAACGAGGAATCACACATCCCTTTTAACCAGCAACTTGACGGTACGTGAGACACAATAAACGAGGCTAACGCCATATTAGAAATTGAACGCTTGATTTTAAACAACCGTGCTCATCAACTTTCGAAGTTGCAACAACAGCAAAACTCTATGAAGGGAGGCAAGATGAACGGTAAAATGATGATGACTCGTTCCATGAGCCCTATGATGGTGTCTCCTTCTATGGCTCCTCCAAGAGGCAGCGGACACTCTGCTCCTATGGCGGCTCCTCTTCTTGGTCAGAATGCGCCGATGTCGCTTGCTGTAGGTGGAGGAAAGTATCATCATCATTTGTCGTCAGTCTCTGCTACATCTTCATTCGAATCACTGGCGTCTAACACGTGTCCTTCTCCCAAAGTGGAGGCAGTTCTTTCTCCAAGATTTGATCCATTTTCAAATGCGGCAAGAGAGAAGCAGAGCATTCCGCTCACAAAAAACTCCTCTAACGTCTCTGATTTTAATCTGGGAGGCGGCAACGTTGAAGGAATTATGCATAACGACAAAAGCTATGGAGTCAAGAGTATTTGGGGTAATGATATGTCTGTTTGGGGTTAGCAGTCTCTAGCATGTGGGTGGAGGTTGAAGTTTAAAACGGGTTTTTTGTACTCGGTGTTTACAGTTATAATTGGTGCGTTGATTCATGTTGGGAATACGGGTGGTCTGGTATAGTTATTAAAAAAGTTTTGAGTTTTCTAGTTTTGATTTCTAGAGTTTTCAGTGTTCTGATTGACAGAAGTGTGTCAATAAGCTTTTCAGGGGGTGTCTGAAAATGAGGGGTGAAGACCAGATGGAGTCGAAGGGACTGGGAGTTCCCCCCTCAGCATACTGCAAACAAAAGAAATTGCTTCTTGATCTAGCAAAGCTATTTGCTCTCAAACACGGCTATAAGCTTGTAACCAGCAAGAACGACCATAGAAGGGTCATCCTACTGTGCTCTAGACATGGCAAGGGACAAGCAACGCAGGGACACTATGTGAGTGAAGAGAGCAAGAGAGAGTCAAAGTGTGATTGCCCCTTCAAACTGGAGCTTCAGTTCAAGGCTCGCAAGGATCTTTGGCTGATGAAACCCGTTACCAATCTTCATAATCATGACAGCTTTATTAGATATCCTGTATCCTTCCCTGGAGCCAATCCGGTAAGAATTGAACAAAGCTGCTCATCGCTGGTCGGTCATTTGAAATGCTTACCGGAAGATGCTGAGCATTATTTCAATGCAGAAAAAGCTCAGTCAATCGATGGAGTGACACTTTTTAGCTGTGCTGATGAGACACCTTGTGACCCCGAAGTATCGGAGACAATATCACCTGAGGAGGAACCTGCGTCTTTTGCGGACCTCAATAAGCCATTTAAGGATCATCTTTCCAAAGGTCAGTCTTTCCAGACTCGGCCCTTTAATGATCAACTCTTTTCGAATTACCCTGCTGATCGAATGAGTTCATTCAGAGTCGAGATGCCTACGAAGAAGCCGAAATTGGCCGAAAAAGAACAGTCTCTCGGCACTTCGGATACAACAGTTATGATAAAATATTCATCGTCGCTTGAACTTGCCATAAATACTCTAACAAACATGGCCCGTCAGGTTCCTAAAGAAAACATTCGTTTCTCCCTTTCGTATGAATCTCAACTCCAGAGAGACCTGGAAATTGTGGTAACTACATCAGGCGTTTTGGAAATGGAACACAAAATAAACTTGGCCGAGCCAGATATCGCAAAGTCTCTGCCAGCTTTGATAAGTATGATTACCACTTATCATCGTGGGTAGTGTACCGCTCAATCGTGATTAGGCAATCTTATCGCTCTGCAGCTTGCCTGCCACCTTTAATAAACTTACGCGCATTTAAAGTAAGTGTAGTACGCCACACCCTACTGACTCTTCAGCATGAGATCTCAATTCAAAGATGAACACCCGTTCGAGAAGAGAAAGGAGGAGGCGATGCGCATCAAGTCCAAGTTCACAGACAGAATTCCTGTTATTTGTGAGAAAGTTGAGAACTCGGATATTCAGGAAATTGACAAGCGCAAGTACCTTGTACCTTGTGACTTGAGTGTTGGTCAATTTGTTTACGTGATCAGAAGAAGAATAAAGCTTCCAAGCGAAAAGGCGATATTCATCTTTGTGAACGATATACTTCCACCTACAGCAGCGCTCATGTCAACTATATACGAAGAGCACAAGGATAAGGATGGGTTTTTATACGTGTTGTACAGCGGGGAAAACACTTTTGGTAATCTGCCTGGTGTGGAGGAGCTTTAAGTTTATGTTTTGGTTTGTTTTTTTATATTGTCTAGCTTAAAATATTCAATCTATGAATATAAGTTGCTTGAGCTTACTCTCGATTGCCTGAGGAGTGAGCTTTCCGCCGCACATTCTCATTCCTTGTCCGATGAGAAATTTCAAAGAAGTAATCTTCTTCCCTTCACGAATCCCTTTCACAAGATCACGATTTTCTTCCATCACCTGGGTGCAAACTTGCTCAAGGGAATCTGCCGATTCTGGCAAAGCTCCGAGGTCGTATTCCTCAATCAAGTCACTAACACTTCTGTGAGTATCTTTCGGATTACTGGCCAAATGTTGTAGCAGCAACTTGGCATTGTTACTCATAATCTCGCTCTTGTATACGGCAACCACAATATCCGCAAGTTGTTCGACTGAAACAATATCAGGAGAGAAGTGCATCTCTTGCCGTCCAAGTACACCAAGCAGTTCGTGGCAACACCAGTTCACAGGTAATTTGTTTGGACAACTTCTCTCCTCAGCACATATTTTAAACAAAGCGAGAAAGTATTGAAGCAGCGATTCGTTGCTTTGAAGAATCCGCGCATCTCGAAGCTTCAGATTGTAAGGTTTCTGCAGCAACATTTCAGTGATTTCGTCAGGCGTTGGGCTCAACGTGGCCTTTATATTATCCATCAAGTTATTTACATCGAGCACAAGTGGACCAAGTTCCGGGTCAGGCATATATCTATAATCCACCGTAGTTTCTTTATTTCGAAGTTTTATCGTCTGCTTTCCATCCCAACCACGCGTTTCTCTGTCAGCAGGGCAATCGCCTGACTCAATCAATTGTATTTGTCGCTTTGTCTCATATTCGATGGCTGCAACAATGGCTGAGGTCGTTGAGAGATTCTTCATTTCTACTCTAGGACCACCGTCAACTGACAGATTCACATCAACGCGCATGGCTCCCGTCTCCAGGTCACCCGTACAAATGCCCATACTTCTCATGAGGTTTTGATATTTTCTCAGAAAAGCTTTCACCTGCTTTGCACTTTCGAAATCAGGTTCAGTCACCATTTCAATGAGAGGGATGTTGGCTCTGTTGAAGTCTAGTTGAGCTGTTCCGTCCAACCCTTTATAAATCGACTTGGCAGTATCCTGTTCTATCTGCAGCTGCTGTATTCGAATAACCTTTGACACTGTGTCAATCTCGTCGTAGCGTTTGGTGAGTTTGAGCTGTCCTTCAACAGCAAATGGATGGTAATGTTGCGTTATTTGATATCCCAGAGGCTGATCACCGTAAAAATAATGCTTTCTATCAAATGACGAGTATCTTTGAATGCGACAATTAAGCAGAATGGCTGTGCGAAGCGCAAGACTGACCACCTCATAATTGAGCTTTGGCTGAGCTCCCGGGAGCCCTATATCAAAGTAGGAGACACAAGTATTTGGAGGTGTTTGCAACGACTGTGTCGCTGTGGCTGCAGAGAAGAGTTTCTCGTTTGTTTTCAGCTGCATATGAATCTCAAGTCCGCATTTCAAAGTGTGTTCTTTAGCTGTGTGCAGTAACCTGTGAAATATCATCGAGGGTATATATATTGTGTCTTCTATTATTCACCCAAAAGTTTAATTAAATTACCAGTTTGACCATTTTTTAGGTTTCACCTCTTCTCTCCATGACAAGCGGTTGATGGTGGTGTAGCTATGTTTATTTTTCCTAAACGGTTCATTCTTTTTCAGCATATCCGGTTTTGCTAAATGCATATTGCACTTCACAGATTGTGGCTGGTTGGAAAAAAAATTGTTCATATGGAGTCTTTTTTTTGATTAGAGTAACTTCAACGAATCAACGATTAACAAAAACAAAGGAGCTCTCACAAAAAATCATCGAGGACATGTATCGCAAAATTAAAACCAATTGTAGGGTACAAATGATTTTTTTTTTTTTTTTTTTCAAGAAACTTTGCCTTGAGAAATCCAGCAAAAACGTATTCAAAAATTAAACAGAGAAATAAAAGAAAATCCGATCATTACACAGTCAATGTTAGTGCGATACAGTAGGACTACGACACTTTTCAGGTTGACCCTTACACCACTTTCATGACTTCGAATCCTCCAGAAACCACATTATTTCTGGCAAATGAGTTGCCTCTACACATATCCATAGGGCTTGACTTGCAATTTTATCAACGCCAAGAAGGGTCTACAGTATGGGGAATCAAGCTCATTGAGAGTGGTGCGCATTTTTTTCATTACTTCAATCATCATCAGAACATCCGACATGGATTCTACTTTGTTTGCGAAGAGTCTGATCTCATTCTGGTGGAGTACGATCAAAACACAGAGATGATCCGGCTGGTTTTCTTTTGTGACAAGCAGAATCAGATTAAAGCTGCGCAAAATGACCTGGATCAGTCTCTAAATTTGACAAAACACAAGTCCCTACTTCCCTCCAAATATCCTTTTATGGTTAACTTCAGCAGCAATTTCAATTTAGGATGGTCAAGCTTGATGGAGGGTATGAGCTTGTCACAAATCAACACAATGATCGGATCATCAAAGGCAGGCTCTCCCTATGTAAGTGCTACAGTATCTTCGTGGGACTCTTCAAAAGAAGAGAATGATCTACTCGTCAAAGCTCTTCTTGAAGCACAGAAGAATAGGGGTCTCAGTGCAGAATCAGAATGTGTGGTGGAGGGACTCAAGCGAAACACCACAACTGAATTGAATCTCACTCACATTGAAGAGAGAAGAACCATTCGCCCTAACGCAACCGTACAACAGGTGACACAAGACTTTCTCGACAAAAGCTGGTATACAGCCCATCTTCTCGAGAAGGTGAATCTGTTAGCAGAACTTCAGTTTTGTTTTATCGGCGCTATCATCTTGAACAATTACAATTGTTGTATGCAGTGGACGAGCATCTCGAAACTGTTTTTCTCTTCCAAAGAATTGCTTACAACTGACAGGGCTTTGAGCAATAGATTTTTATCCATTTTGAAGCTACACCTCGAACTACTTCCCGTGGAGCTCACAAGAGGAGACGACTCCAACGGTATCACGCTAATAAATCTTGCAGATCTCTCCACCTCTATAACTGACCTCTACAGCTCTTGCCCTGCCTCTGAAGTGATAGAAGCTTTGAAGAAAGTTCGAGAACTGCTAGAGCAAAAATTTCATCTCGATCTAGCAGAGAGTGACGATGATCCTGTTTATTCTGATACGGAAGCTGCCATCCAATTCATTTGAAAGCACATTCCATTTCAATGTACGGCTCGAACCGCGCTGCAACAATGTCAAGCGTGGGAAAACCTACCACCTGGTCTTCATCTATCACTAAAACCGGTAGATTATTGAGCACAGACGTCTTTAAGTGAGGTGCGTGGAACCCGTCGGTATAGCTCTTTTTCAATTTTGAGGAATACAATACTAGACGCAGAGATCTCAGCTCGGCAGTGTCCTCCTTTCTAGTTATCTTTACCCATACTCTATTATCAAACAAGACCCAATGGGAATCGGCAGTCACCTCACTGACGACAGGCAAACTTGAACGGATGGGTGTTTGTCGTTTGATCTTTATCACTATGTCATCCTCAGAATAATAGCAGTGCCATGTCAAATGCAAAAGTGTGAATGTCTCCTCTCTCATATGTTTCAGTCTAGACAGTCTCTCGTATATAGAAGTGCTTGACTGATCCCAAAAGTTGCCGGCAATAGAGCTGAACCGATAATGATAATTTTCGCTTGGCGAAATCACTCTGCAAATGCTATAAAAGTACATATGGAAAACCATTGGATGAAATCGCTTCAGTGTATCGCTAGGAAATCGCAATTCTGCTGACAATGTCTCACTGTTAAGCTTCACCATTCGGTGATCTTGCAGATACTTTTGTAGTTGTGAAACACTGGTTTCAAATGATTCTTGCAGTGCCTGAATCTGACTCAGCAACTCGCAAATATATGACTTTTGTAAGTTGGTGGGAACATTGTATTCATCCGGATGGCTGAGCAGGTGTCGTATTCTGTTTCTCGGTGTCAATGAAGTATCAGCATTGGTGTAATCTTCAAACCACTTGAAATTTCTCAAACGACAATACTCATAAAGGTCATTTTTCCATATACTCAGAAGAGGTCGTATCAGTTGTAGCTGATCACCTCCGTGTGCAGAAGTCTCCAATGGAACTTGTTCTTTTTTCCTGGTACAATTAAGTCCTGGAAAATGGCTATTCTTTGACAGTCTCATAATAAACGTTTCGATCTGGTCATCCAAATTGTGACCTAAATACAACTGGCCGACGTGGTTGCTCTCAGCGTACTGCTGCAATATCTGAAATCTCTTTTCCCGGGCAGTCTTTTCAAATTGCCGGAAGCTGCTGCCTGCACCCTGAGACCAGTCAATGGTTAAGATCTCATGTTTGATATTATAGCAACGTAACTCTTTCTTAATGGCATGAGCTTCTGCAGTGCTCTCTTTTCGAAACTTGTGGTCTACCGTTAGCGCTGTAATGTCAAAACCCCCGTTGAAATGCTTCGCGTTAGACTCGGAAAGAAGATGCACAAGAGACATTGAGTCAACCCCGCCAGAAAGAGCAACTGCAATTTTTTTATTTGATCTGTTGCATAGCTGTTTGAACTGTTCCAGGAAACGACTTTCAAGTGCTATGCGCATCCTTACATTTAAATATACTATAGATTCTGCTTTCACATACCCAGCTCTTTCAAAAAGGCTTCATTGTTGGGGTCTCTTCCTAGAAGCTCCTGCAAGTTTTCAAGCTCATCTCTCGAGCCTCCTCTGGAAAGGACGATATCTCTGTAGCGACAGCCCTTTTCTGAGTCCATAGGATTGGCTTTGAACATTGAATAGTAAATGTCCGCGGCAAATACCTGAGACCATAGATAGCCATAGTAGCCAGCGCCGTAGCCACCGAGTAGGTGACCAAAAGAGCCAAAGCCCTTGGTAATGATATTTTTGTTGGAGACAAGGGCGATTTCTTCTCTCAGGTCATTCCAGCATGAAATAACATCGACCGATTCATCCTTGGCCAACGAGTGAAGCTTCATGTCAAATACGCCAAAGTGGAGCTGTCTTAAATTGAAAAGTGCGCCATTGACGTTTTTAGAACGAACCAAAGAGGTGATCAGCTCCTCGGGAAGGCTCTGTTCTGGGTTCAAGAAATGAGATGACAGAAACCTCAACTCCTCCGGTGACCATGTCCAGTATTCCAACATTTGGGAAGGACACTCTACAAAGTCCCAGGTCACGGAAGTTCCATGGAAGCGAGAGTACTTTGTCTTGCCCAATAGATCATGTATGCCATGACCAAGCTCATGGAAGAAAGTGGTTACCTCATCATGCTTCAGTAGCGAGGCTTTACTTTGAGTGGGCCGGGAGAAATTGCAAACCAATGCCGTTACAGGGTAAGCTCTAGACCCATCGCTTTTTGTAAATCCAGGAGCTATTCCGAAATTCGCCGCATGTCCATACTTTCCTTCTCTTGGGTGAAGGTCGAAGTAAAGCCAGCCTGCAAATTCTGGGTTTTCTGTGTCATCCATCTTCCAGACAGCAAACTGTTTCACGTCGGGATGCCAAACAGACTTGACCTCTTCGTCGATTTCTTCTACAAACTTTAGCTTGAAGAGTGTTTCAAAAATCTCCAGCATTTTGGCAAGTGTGCGTTGAAGGGGAAAGTACTCTGAAATCTTGGTAGCGTCAACTTGGTACTCCTTTTCCAGCAGCTTGTTGTCATAGTATCGATGATCCCAAACGTAGTATTCTCCATCATAATCCCATCCGCTCTCTTCACAGTCCTGCTTCTTCAACTTTAAAAGTGTTTCTCTCTCTTTCAAACCTTGAGAGTGCAATTTGTCCTTAAGGTCATTGAGAAAACTCCACACTTTTTCAGGGTTTTTAGACATCCGCTCCTCTTGAACATAGGCAGCAAAGCTATCGTAACCAAGCAAATTTGCCAGTTCACTCCTGCATTTGACAGCGTCCACTAACAAGCCAGCGTTTTCAGGCACCTTGTTTTGATCGCCAATAAAAGCTCGTCTTCTGGTCTCGGGGTTTTGCGCGTATTTTAGTACGGGAAAAAGATCCGGATACTTGAAAGTCATTTTGTAGGATACAGCTTTGGTTTCCGGGTCTTCAACTTGAGCGAACTGATCAATAACATCTTGAGGAACTCCGGTAAGCTCTTCCTTGGAAAACAACTCACAACCGGTGTCTTCAACCAGATTTTTGGAGAAAGTGATGGAGATTTGGGACAACTTCTCCTTCAACTCCTTGATACGCTGCCTGATTTCAGGGGGCTGTCCGAACCCATTGCGCTCATACTTTTTGTAAGTTTTCTCAATGTATCTAGATGTTTCTGGATCGATCGACTTGACATCTTTATAGTCGGCATAGATCTGACAAAGAGTTTTGTACACGTCTTCTCTCATTCCTGACTCAATGGCTGCCTTTTCAAGCTTTTCCTCGGCAGTATTGGACGCATCTCTCAATTCCTTACAAGCAGAAACATGTTGGTAAAACGTGAGCTGCTGAGAGAGCGGTGCGTGTTGATTTTCTAGTTGAGAAAACGCCTCAACAGTCTTCAGGCCATCACCTTTGGCGAACGATGACGCAACAAAATCATCCATGGCTGCAGACTCCTTGATGAGAGCATCAGTGCACTTCACAATGTCGTCTCCTGTGTGATTCCACAAAGGGGCACGTTGCGGGGGTTTCAATTGAATCGAAGTCATGAGGGTCCTAATTGTTCTCCACAATTGATTCTTCATTGCACGACCTGCCTGTATGTTTTGGCAGACAAACCTAACCAACTACTCCTGTTATGCATTTCCTGTATCATATTTGCTGCATCGAAAAGGTGGCAAGTGTCGTAAACGATCTGCCTCTGCCTCCACCGTCTGATTGACATTTTTGAAACTCACACAAAATGGCAGCTGAGAAAGTCTTTCAAGCGGGCTCGGGTCAGCGGAGTGGCCTCAGCTGCTCGTTGACGCTTCTGAACAAATAACGATGGGTTTTTACTAACGCTGATGTCAGTCTTAGTGTACTTATTTGCGATCGCTCTTAACAGAGTCCTGATGGTCTAGAGGTATGATTCTTTCTTAGGGAGGAAGAGGTCCCGGGTTCGATTCCCGGTTAGGACCTGTTTTTTTTGTCTTTTTTTCCCTCGTTCTTTTCATTAAGTGTAACAACTTTTTTCCCGCCTTTTCTGTTCTGCTAAGACACAGTTTGACTCACGGTTCAGTATTTCCGTGGAGCGCACCGGTATCACTGATAGTCGTGCAGGATCCTTTTTTTTTTTTTTTTTTTTTTTTTTTTTTTTTTTTTTTTTTTGTTTTCATTCACAAATTTTTTTCCAACCAGCCATGGACCAGCAGTTTGTTGCTTCTCTCGAGGAAACATTGGGTCTGGTTTCAACACCAGATTCCAAAATAATCAAACAGGCAACCGCTAAACTAAACTCGGATTTCTACCAAAACCCAGCATGTCTTCCTGCCCTTGTTCAGATTTTCCAAAACTCTCAGTCGGATCAGACAAAGCAGCTTGCTGCGGTGGAAGCACGTAAAATGGTTTCCAGACATTGGTCCTCTCTGGATACAGCCTTGAAGGAACAAATCCGTCAATCGGTTGTGTCATGTTCATTGACTGGAACATCAAAGCCTTTCCGTCATTCCACCGCCCGTGTTACTGCGGCCATTGCCGAACTCGATATACCCAAGAACGACTGGCCAAACTTGCTAGAGTCTCTCGTTATGGCTGCAAATGATTCCAACGTCCAGACAAAGGAGATGGCCTTGTTCATTCTATTCTGTTTACTTGAGACTCAGATTCCTGAACTCGCGGCACACACCGGTGACTTTATATCCTTGTTCGGAACTACTCTCCATGACCAATCTTCTACCGAAGTTCGCGTAACTTCAGTCTTGGCTTTGGACACGGTCGCCATCTATATCGATGAAAGCGCTGATATCGATGCACAGATCGCCTCGTCTTTCCGTGCTCTGATTCCCGGTATGGTTGATGTGTTGAAATCCGTTCTAGCCAGCGATGACTCGGAAAAGGTCCGTGCGGTCTTTGAAGTTTTCAACTCGCTTTTGATGGTGGACGCCAAACTGGTTGGTGAACAATTTTCATCCCTCGTCCAAATCATGTTGGAAATCTCTCTAACCGCATCCTTTGATGAGGATTACCGTGTTTGTGCTATGCAGTTTTTAATTTCTTGTGCCAACTTCCGTAAATCAAAGTTGAATGCGCTGAAACTGGGACCTCAGCTGTCGCTTGGAGCTCTTCAAATCGCTTCAGAGGAAATTGATGTGGAGGACGAGCTGGATAACGAGGATGAAGAAAATGAAAACGAGGAAAATGTCCCATCGACTCTTGCACTGCGTCTTCTCGCTATGCTATCACAAGAGCTTCCTCCCGCACAGGTTATTGCCCCCATTTTCGAGCACATTCCTACTTTGCTGTCTTCCAGTAACCAGTTCCAGCGTAGAGCAGCTATTTTGGCCCTCGGTGTCACGTGTGAGGGAGCACCAGACTACTTTTCCGCTCAAGTTCCTAAGTTGGTGCAAGTTATCGTAGCTGGACTCAACGACCCTGAGCTAATCGTCAAGGCAGCCGCACTTAGAGCCTGTACTCAGCTCACCACGGAAATGCAAGATGCTATCACAGAGTATCATGCTCAGCTGCTGCCTTTGATCATTGGTATCATTGACTCAGCCACCAAGGTGAGAATTTACAAGTATGCCACCTACTGTCTGGATGGCATCATCGAGTACATTTCTCACGATGACGTTTTCCAATACCTGGACCCACTCATGAACAAACTTTTCTCGATGCTGTCAGACGCTCACTCTGCATCTTTGAAAACAGCCATCGTGTCCGCAATTGGATCCACCGCTTTCGCAGCTGGTAAAGCGTTTGTGCCTTACTTTGAAAAGTCTATCCAGTTCCTCCAGCGTTACCTATCCACTTCAGAGAAAGATCTGAGCGAGGATGAAGTAGAACTGAGTGCTACAACTTTTGAAAATATATCCACCATGGCACGGGCGGTTGGTAGCGAGCCATTTGCTCCATATGCCCAAGCTCTTCTATCTGCTGCTGCTGCTTCCATCAACTGCGAAAACTCGCGTCTTAGAGAGTCTGGATTCGCTTTCGTTGCCAACATGGCAAAGGTTTACGGTCCTGAGTTCTCCGGCTACCTTGAGACGATTGTACCAGAAATTTTCAAATGCTTGGCTCAAGAGGAGTTCCAGTTCGATGTTCCAGGTGCTGAAGATGAAGAACTGGACGAGGAAGATGACGACCTCGCAAACAAATTCCAAGTTCATACTGGTATAACCATCGAAAAGGAGATTGCCAGTGTGGCGCTCAGCGAACTTGCGCGCGGTACGGGCAAAGCTTTCGGTCCGTTTGTGGAGCCTTCGATCAAACTTCTCCAAGAACAAATTGACACTTCTTACGGTATGCGCGAGGCTGCTTTGAGTGCGCTGTGGAACGTTGTCAAAGCTATGTTTGCGGCTTCTGGTGAGGTGAATGGAGACATTTTGAGTATCATCCGCCTTGCCAGAGAAACTTCTCTCACTTGTCTTGAAGAGGAGTTTGAATTGCAAATGGTGGCTGCCCTTTTGGATAACTTTACCGAGGCTATCAAGAAAATGGGTGCTTCCGCTATCATTGACAACGGTGACTCCTCACACTTGGAGAAGCTCTGTGTCCAGCTCATGATGATCCTCAAGAAGGAGCATCCTTGCCAGGTGGATGATGAGGAAATCCCCTCAGACGAGGTAGATCAGTCAGAAACAGATGCTCTCCTATTCGATTCTGCTCTGGAAGTATTGGTTGCTCTCTCGCATGCTTTGGGCACTGATTTCAACAGGATTTTCGAGTCATTCAAGCCAAGCATCGTTTCTCAAATCACATCCAAGTCTAAGGTGTTCAGAGTATCTGCTGTAGGATCACTGGCCGAAATTTGTGTGGGGATGAAAGAGAACAATCCTTACAGCCAGGAGCTACTATCTTTGTTCACCGATAGACTACAGAACGATAGAGCTCTAGACGTCAAGGGAAATGCTGCATTCGGTATCGGTGTGGCTATTGAGTACTCCACCTCTGATTTCTCTCAAGCTTTCCCTGTAATCTTACCACTGCTGTCAAAATTGCTCGACAAGACAGACCAGGAAATCAAAAAGACTGAGGATGGTGACGAGGAGTCTCGTGATGTTATCAACCGTGCCCACGCTAACGCTTGTGGATGCGTTTCTCGTATGGCTCTCAAGAATCTCTCTGTTGTTCCTGTGGATGCTGTGCTTCCAGTCCTATTGGAACACTTGCCTCTTCCTGGTGAGTTTGAGGAGAACACACCCATCTTCAAGTTGATTTTACAACTGTATGCTAGTGACAACCAACTGATCCAGTCTCAGACTCCAAAGGTGGTTTCTGTTTTTGAGCATGTTTTCAGCAAGGAGATGGAGCGTGAAAAACTGGCTAAAGAGTCTACGCTGGGCAGAGAGAATACCGATCTGCTCAAGCAGTTCAAGGACGACGAGCTCAAGGCAAAGGTTGTTGAGCTACTGCGCTTCTTGGAAGGCAAATATGCAGGTTGTGTTTCGCAGAGTGAGGTTTTGCGCACTGTCATCGGTGCCTAATCGAGGTGCGTCATTTGTTTAGTTAAATTTGATTTGATAATGTCTTAAAAGGTAGATTTTAGTCTGCATAGCTAGACGATGATGTGGCCAAAAATTGATCTTCAAATCATCACTTCCGCTTCGCTTCAGAGATGATAAAAGGATATCTCGCATTTTTGAGTGAAAAACGAAATATGCAACGATGTCAGAACAGCAGCTACCGAAATTCACACTGAAAAACGTTGCCCTGGACGTGCTTCATGGGGTCAAGGCTGTGATTATTGATCCGAGTGTCTCCAAGGTTGTAGCCCCTATTTGTTTCCTCGTGGAAAATCTCGTTCTGAAAGTTATCATCCTCAAGGTACCCTTTACAGAGATTGACTTTCAAACTTATTTGCAACAAGTGTCACTTGTAAAGGCAGGAGAATATGACTATAGTTATATCTATGGCGATTCTGGGAAAATCGTTTACCCAGCTGGGTTTGTCAAGCTTTACTCCTTTCTCCATTGGTTGTCAGATGGCGGATCCAATCTTTACCTCGCCCAGAGATTCTTCAGCTATGTTTATTTACTTACCCTCGTGTTGACTATGACTTGTTACTATACGGCAAATGGTTACTCCAAAGGTGTCCCCCCGTGGTGCTTTTGGCTTTTAATACTTTCAAAGCGGTTGCATTCTATCTACGTTTTGCGTATGTTCAATGACTGCTTTACCACCTTGTTTATGGTGGCATGTATTGCGGTTTTACAGCAGGCGAGTAGGTTGAAAAGAAAAAGTACTCGCATCTCTCACCTGCTCACAATGGTGGCGTCCTGTCTATTCAGCTGTGCGGTTTCCATCAAAATGAATGCATTGCTCTACCTGCCCGGGTTTGTTGTTGTTCTCTATCTTTTACGAGATGAAAACGCTTTAAAGTGCATTCCCCCAATCGCTTCAGCCATTATCGTTCAAGTCTTGATCGGGTGGGACTTTATTCGGCCGTTTGGCTTAGACAACAAGTCTGCAAGAATAAGAAGTGCATACTTCAATCAGGCATTTGATTTCAAGAGAATATTTCTCTACAAGTGGACTGTTAATTGGCGATTTGTCTCGGAAGATAAGTTTCTCAGCTCGCAGTTCCATGCGCTGCTTCTGGTAGCTAGCGCTTTGGTTTTCTCCACTTTTCTAGTGACTCGGTTTGTTACAAAGACAACTGTCGGAAAACCACTGCAACAGTTTTTGTCGGATGGACTTAAATTTTGGAAATCCACATCTAACGCCAATGGGATGGTAAATGACCCTAAAGCAGGACCACAATTTGTGTTTCTGGTGATGTCTATTTCAAATTTGATAGGAGTTCTCTTTTCCAGGTCTCTACACTATCAATTTTTGTCGTGGTACGTGTACTCGTTGCCGTACTTGCTATGGAGAGGAGGATGCGGACTGATCAGTGGAAGCTTAATTTTTGCTCTTCACGAGATATGTTGGAACGTTTTCCCCTCTACAGTGTGGAGCTCCATGCTTTTGGTGACGATACTAGTGGGAACTCTATTCCGGGTATGGAAAAATGAACCGCTGTTTACAGCTATCAAGGAAAAACAGCAATAATTATATTTTATAGTACAATCGACTGCTAGATGCAACTAAAGGTCCGTTTCCACTCCATCCCCCCATCCTAAAACCCCTCCAAAACTGAGGCCGCCATTACTGTCACCTTCTGTGTTGAGAAAGGAGTTGAGGTCAAACTCCATATCCTCGTGAGCCGCTCCATTATGGGCACTGACAGAAGTAGCAGTCGTGGTGCTGAAATCATTGAAAAACTGCATCTGATTTCCTGAACTCGACTGATCACCAGTATACGATGCGCCAGGCATACTTTCTGTTTTGATGTCTTCCCCGCTATGCACAGCTTCGTCAGCAAGGTCTTCCTGATCTGGCATTTCTTTCTTTTTGGTGCGTTTACCAGGTGTGGCACCAACTTTTTCAGCCGGGTTTGGAATATTAGGAGTAAGCGGAGTAGTTGGGGTAGGAGGTTCGTTTGTAGCTAGCCTTTTGTTACTTGTCCGCTTGGCGGGCTCCTTTTTCCGCTTTGCTGCTGCTGTGTTGATTGGTGCTGGTTGCGATGACAATGCGGGAGATGCTGCTGTCATGTTTGGTGGAGGAGGCGGCATATGAGAAAAGTTTTTCATTCCAGCATAAGAGAGATCATTGGAAGATCGGAAATCCGGAGTTCCTGGAATGGGAGATTGTTGTTCTCCCTTGATATCTATGTTTTTAGAAACATCCAACCTTTTCCTGTTTTGTCTTTCCAAAAGCATGAGCTGTTTCTGGTAGTCCTGTAGAGCATTGATGTTGTTTCCTCTATTTATCTGCGGACCCTGTTGTCGTGACATTGCGTTCTGTGTAAGCCCGTTTTGCACTATGCTGTTCTGGCCCATTTCGCTTTTCTGGCCCATCATACTCCCCATTCCGTTTTGCCCCACCGGGTGCTGCATCGGGAGATTGTTCCGCTGAAGCATTGACAAATCGTGAAACTCGTTCCCATTACTCATCATAGCTCTTTGTTGTTGTTGTTGTTGCATCATCATCTGTGCATTCATCATATTGTTGGGGAAACCCATTTGCGGACCCTGCGCTCCGTAAACCATTTTCTTCGGTCCTGTAACAGGAGACGGAACAGCCATCGATGGGGCTGGTGCAGATATGGGAGGACTTATCGAGCCGGGCGTATCCGCAGGTGGCCTCTTTTGTTGTGTGTTGGGAGAAGATCCCATCTGCTGCTGGTGTCTGAGATTACTCATCTGTTGTTGGGCCGCCTGCTGTTGAAGCCTCGCTGCATTCTGACGTTTCCCCGTCATCATTTGTGGCGGTACGCCCTGTTGCGGCATCGTGTTGCTCTGCATGGCGCTTAAACCGTGTTCCTGTCGTTGAGGAAGAAGATTTAGTTGGAAATACTGTTGAGCCGAGTTTGATCCGCCTCTGTGAGTACGCGCGTTGAAAACATCCCAGAATATCTGCCACCACTCATAAAGAAACCCGTGCGGAGCCACCATCGATATGGAGACGGGCGGTGGGGGCATATCATCTGGCAAATCTGGGCTTTTCCCCTCCTTCGTAGGGACATCGGCCTCTTTGTAAAAAGCGCGTGCAGTTTCAGTAAGATTAGATTTGATGAGAAAGTCGTAAACATAAGCATTCAAGAGTTGTCTCGAGTTGGTTGCAGTCGAATCGGTCACCGCATTGGATGCATTCTCAGAGTGTCCATTGTCTCCCTGGTACTTGAATCCTCCTGGCACATTTCCCGGCTGGGAAGACGACGACTGGGAACCAAAGTTGAGAGGTGTTCCAGGTTGGCTCATGCTTTCTTTCTCAGTGGTGTGCGGATGGTACCTCCACTTCCTTTTTCGGTGGTTCTGATAAAACTATGGAGGGTTTGTCTAGTTTTATTGAAAAGCATAGTATTTCTTGTATGGCCTATTTTGGTCTTTTTGAAGTGATGATTTGAGTGATGTCACTCCGTTGTTTCATACAGCGACATATGAACCCTCTTTCCTGTCTGCCCTACCTCTCTCTCTTCCTGATCCTAAAGCTTTAGTCGAACGGAGGTACTCTACTGTCGTGGAACCAGATCCTGGTGTTCTATGATCGTTTGTGACACGAGCTCCACGTCCTCCTGGTGACGTGGGTTCAATCACTGATGGAAAAATTGTTGATCCGCCATAGAATTGGCTATTTCCAAGTATAAGGACCTAGATGAGGCTTTGAGCTCATGTAAGCCTCTAAGTGCGCGAGGATCTTGAATGAACTTACCAATATTGGTTCTCAGTTCAATCAGAGATCCCCGTGCACCAACAAGTAAATTCTATTTGTTGAGTTGACAGCGGAGCCAGAATTGAAGGATATTGTCCGTCCCAGCATAATCAGTCGAACGGTGACAAAAATTCGCTTGCCTCATAGAATCTAGCCTCATAGAATCCGAACGACTAAAGACCCGGATTGTCATCCTTCAAAGATCCACATTTCTTGCGTTGAAGGTCATCGCTTAGAATTGGAGCAACCTACCCATAATGGTGTCACTTACCCGATCATGGTGTCGAATCTCTCTGTATTCACCTGACCTTTCAATCGTAGTGTTGATTCATATGGGTCTTGATGAATCGAGAACCAAGTTTGTGACCGCCATGTCTGATTTCGGCAATGTCAACTCGTTGCCCGTGTAGTGACCCTCGCTCTAAACTACGGATTGCGGAATAGGATGGGTTGTATTTCGATACTAGGGATCTCATCTCTTCAAGAGGTATACTGTATCTTTTTATTTTCGGGCAGCTGGGCCAGATTTTAAGAAGGGCTGAGGCCACAATACGCTCCTGAAAAGAAGTGGCCTATCAGAGTTAATAAAGCACAAGTCGAACGATGCCTTAATCACACCTCAAATATAGCCAACACCACTACAGACTAATTCTTTTCAGCCATCTTCACCGTGACGTGGATTATGGAACAATGGGTTGACGTTTATGAATCTCCGTTGTATGCAATGCTTGGGCGGTCATCATTGTATCTTGCAATACAACTTTTTCAGAAAAGATGGGTTCCTTCAGAGTACACTTGTAAAATCCCCCTCAGTAGTCACTTCCCGCTATCGACCAGCTGGGTTCGGTGTCGATTCCCTTGAATTCTCATCCCTTATGCGCAAATCCTACCCCGTCAACTGAGATACTACCGCCGAGTCCTCACTGCAGCCGCATGGTTGTTGCCTCTCTTGTAATGATTATCCCTTCAATTCTTTTGCTACCAATTATCGCAATGTGCGCAAAGTGCCTCTACCTCTCTCTATACTAAACGATCTTATCACCTTGCCCAACTAAAAGGTCGACTCTAAGTACTGCATACAGAAAGCAGGCAATTACACTCTAGACGGAAAGAGAATCTGGAGCAAAGCCATTCA
>JAJLWQ010000007.1:29971-50278 GCA_030570875.1 Citeromyces matritensis
ATTTCCAAGTATAAGGACCTAATAGATGAGGCTTTGAGCTCATGTAAGCCTCTAATTGCGCGAGGATCTTGAATGAACTTACCAATATTGGTTCCAGAGATCCCCGTGCACCAACAAGTAAATTCTATTTGTTGAGTTGACAGCGGAGCCAGAATTAAACGTCGCTTGCCTCATAGAATCTAGCCTCATAGAATCCGAACGACTAAAGACCCGGATTGTCATCCTTCAAAGATCCACATTTCTTGCGTTGAAGGTGATCGCTTAGAATTGGAGCAACCTACCCATAATGGTGTCACCTAGCCGATCATGGTGTCGAATCTCTCTATATTCACCTGACCTTTCAATCGTAGTGTTGATTCATATGGGTCTTGATGAATCGAGGACCAAGTTTGTGACCGCCATGTCTAATTTCGGCAATGTCAACTCGTTGCCCGTGTAGTGACCCTCGCTCTGAACTACGGATTGCGGAATAGGATGGGTTGTATTTCGATACTAGGGATCTCATCTCTTCAAGAGGTATACTGTATCTTTTTATTTTCGGGTAGCTGGGCCAGATTTTGAGAAGGGTTGAGGCCACAATACGCTCCTGAAAAGAAGTGGCCTATCAGAGTTAATAAAGCACAAGTCGAACGATGCCTTAATCACACCTCAAATATAGCCAACACCACTACAGACTAATTCTTTTCAACCATCTTCACCGTGGCGTGGATTATGAAACAATGGGTTGACGTTTATGAATCTCCGTTGTATGCAATGCTTGGGCGGTCATCATTGTATCTTGCAATACAACTTTTTCAGAAAAGATGGGTTCCTTCAGAGTACACTTGTAAAATCCCCCTCAGCAGTCACTTCCCGCTATCGACCAGCTGGGTTCGGTGTCGATTCCCTTGAATTCTCATCCCTTATGCGCAAACCCTACCCCGTCAATTGAGATACTACCGCCGAATCCTCACTGCAGCCGCATGGTTGTTGCCTCTCTTGTAATGATTATCCCTTCAATTCTTTTGCTACCAATTATCGCAATGTGCGCAAAGTGCTTCTACCTCTCTCTATACTAAACGATCTTATCACCTTGCCCAACTAAAAGGTCGACTCTAAGTACTGCATACAGAAAGCAGGCAATTACACTCTAGACGGAAAGAGAATCTGGAGCAAAGCCATTCATAAAAGTCTCGAGAGGTCCACGCTTGGCTGAAGTCTTTTGTTAACTTATAAACTCATCTTACAAAGCTACTTACAGAAGTGTACAGCACGCCACTCTTCTTTATATTCACAATCATCCCTTTAAAACTATGTCTCACTATTTTCGTCCGAAGTTTGATCACAAACTGATCATCTCTTCCGCTTTGCTTCAGAGATGATTTTTATCTCCTCTTAGGACGTGGCTTCACCTCCTCCTCCTTTGTAGCGTGCAACTTGATCACGTTGGGCTGATCCTTCACATGGAACTGATGGCCCTTACTCCAGTCGTATGATAAAGCATACGCAAAGATGTTCCCGTTCCTATTGAATGCGGTGGCGCTTATAGGCGTGCCGAGAACAGGGTACCCCTTGAGCCTGTGTTTGGCGTCCTTATCCCAGAAGTTGAAAGATCCATCCGAACCCGCAGTAGAAAGCGTCCCATGAACAGGGTGGAACGATATAGAGTTCAAAGCATACACATTGGCTTCTCTCGCTGGAGATGTCTTTTGCTGTCTATGACACTTGAAAGAAAATCCAAGATTACTCTGTTCCTGCTCATCCACGTACTGGATAGAGCATCTTCCCTCGATAGATCCCAAAGCAAACCCGTTTCCCTGTGGGAAACACTTTAGAGCTCGCGTCTGCCATTTGAGTGGAGACATCGTTTGCTTAAAGATCTGAGTTGGATTGTTCAGGTCCATTATAATTACATGACGCTCAGCAGTAGCAGTTACCAAAAGCTTCTGCGCACTGTCCATTGCGTAAACTCTTTCAGGCATCGATACAGTGGCCACAGGCTGAGGTTGTCTCATATCCCAGTATTTCAAAGTTTTATCCCAAGAACCGGAAACAATCGCCTGTGTATTGGAAGGCCCAACTTCTACAAATCTTATTGCCTTCACAGCAGCATCATGTGTTCCAATCACCTGAGACTGTCCACTTTGAATATCGTATATCTTGACACTCTTATCAACAGATCCCGAGAAAACTTTGGTACCGTCATTACTCCAGCACGTGCTCAGCACAGGGGCATCATGCTGAATCAAACACCGTGGTTCTGTTTGTCCAGTGGCCATAACTTCATAGATTCTCACCTTGTTGTCCCATGAAGCTACTGAAAGTAGATCCGCCTGTGGACTAAATGACAACTCAGATATCGAGTCCTCTGGTGGGTTGGAAACTACAATGTCATTGGCAAGCTCCTGCTCTGTCCCCTGGGACGTGTTAGAGGATGCTGCGCTGGATCCAAAAGCAAATGCCATGTTATGTGTGGTGTTTGGATGTATGGGCTAGTTATTTGAAAGATGGTGTGTAATCTGGTCCATAATTGCTGTCCCCACTATAAACGGTGGGGAAATCTTTTGAAGCTTTAATAGGCTCTGGACCATTCAATCGTCAACTTTATCACTTCTAGAGCTGGCTCTTTTTTCCGTTTGGCTTATTCTACTCAGCTCTTCTAGTATAAATTCCTTGCTACGTATTCATATTTTAGAAATTCTACCCCTAAATTAATAATGCTTGAAGAACAGAAATGGCGATTCGTACACCAATCGCAGTTTCTTGGGTGGCTCTCTCACCAACTTCTACCAGGCGAACACTATAATTCTGAAAAAGATCAATATTTTCCTCAAGAAAATCAAGAGTTTCATTTAGGAGAAGCCTTGGTCGCCCTGAGGAAAAATTGTTGGATGTCCTTGTTCCCTTGTTCCCTTGTGCCCTTTGGTTCCCTCGTGCTCGCTATTTGGGAACATTCGACCATTGGGCAAAAGTCTGATACTGAATATTATCAACCAGCGTCTTATGTAGATGATTAATATCGCAGCAGGAGTTTAAAAAAGTGCAGCAGAAAACCACAAGTGTTTGTTGCTTAAACGGTTGACCATTGATTGCAACTTTTCTGCTCTTCCTGCTGGGGTCCTGCTGGCGTCCTGCAGGTTAATATCTATAAAGTTCCGAGCGGACTAAGTGCAAGTGGAAGCGGTAATCTTTCAAGTTATTGTTTGATGCACCTGGAGAGTCGGGTGAGATGGCGACCAGGCTACTTGTCCCGCGATACTGGGATGTTAATGCACGGGAAGGTGTTGGAATAAGGGATATGCTCTAACAAGTGTTACTTGGCTTGAGCGCCCCGGGTAGAGTAAGGCTTGATGGTGTTGTGAGTGCACGCTTAAGGAACAATCAGGGCTACTACCTAGGTGCGATTCCTAGCTGCGCCATTTTTAAAGTCTCCCGGTTATTTCAACCGGAGACTTTGTAGAATACTAAGTGTAATTTCGCTCGTAACCGCTGTCCGGAGAGTCAACTGGTTCTCAATATCTGTTTCTTGAAGGAAAATGATGTCATACTTCTCGTTCAGGCTTAGATAGGGCAGTATTGTCTACAGCTTTTTCTGTTGATGAGCCTTTGAGTTTTGAAAGTGATAAACTCCTTTTTTCTTAACTTCTTTTCCTACTATCGATTGACATAGACTAGAGTCGTGTATGGTGATCTGGTCAATTCTAGGCGCTGAAATATAGAAATCAAAAACAGGGATCTTCTTTGGTCGTTGATGAGCGACTCTTCACAATACTGAGAACTGACCTCCACCTATGTTGTGGAAGAAAGCACAAAAACAGCTTATTTCAATATTATTCAGTTCACACCAAAAAAAGTTATCATCCAAAAGCCTATCAAACTGGGAAGCGTTCAAGGTGACAGAGACAAAAACTTTGTTTCCCTCTGTATATTGTCTACCCGAATTAGTGATTAAATACGTTGGGAGGACCACCGTAATAGATCAAATAGAGTCGAGTATAAATCAAATCGACTCTCCAGGACTTTTGAAGTTTTCTTCAAGTTTGGTGAATTGGTCAGTGTGCACGTGGGTACTTATAGTGCTGGTTCTGCTGGTATTTGAAATGTATTAGCTTTCATCTGTTATCTGGCCTTGAAATCACCTCGAAACGTTCTCCAATGAAATCTTCCCTGAGAAAAACATTAACGTAAATCAAGTTATTCGAAAGCAACGAGCACAATCCCTCAGCTTGTTTTTCGTCGAACTCACTTAAAAAAGAAACTAACAATGCATTGTTTCTCAGCATCATGTATGATCATATCAGCACTAAAGCATAAGCTCAAACAAACAAACATTCTGTTAAAAATCACTATAAGCCTATAATTGAGCCTACAACTTCAACAACCGAAGGCTGAAGACAGCATCAGCAATTTGCTGCTCTTCGTGAGCAAGAACATCATTTGGTTTTTCGCAGTACGCTTCTAACGGACCTCTGCATGACTTCTTCAGCAAATCCTGATGCTGAGCAATAGCGTCGGAAAGCTCATCTGCGTTTTTGATGTACTGGTACTGAACAATCACGTCTTCAGTGGCATCAAGACCAGCCTTCTTTCTGAGCCTTTGAATACGATTTATCAATTCTCTGGCAGTGCCTTCGGTCTTCAATTCAGGGTGGACCTTGATATCCAAGATGATGAGAACGTCGTTTTCAGACCTGGACTCTTGGCCCTCCTGCGCCTTCTGTTCAGGAAGACCTCTTTGAACAGAAAGGTCACCCTTGACAAGATCGATTCCAGCAACTGAAATCTTTCCGCTGTCAACATACTGCAGAACTTCTTCTGAAGATAGAAGAGGCAATGCGTCTTTGACCTTCTTTGCATCCTTTTTCAGCTTCTTACCAAGAACGGGCCAGTCAGCCACAGCTTTGTACGCAACACCGTACTTGGCCTCATCAGATGTGATGATCACATCTCTGACGTTGAGTTCCTTTTGAATGTATCCGCTGAGAGATCTGATATCTTCAAGATAGCCTGGATCGGAATGCAAGATTACGAGGCTCTTGAGAGGAGTCTTCAGAGATATGGTCTTTTTCTCACGGATATTTCTGCCAAGCTCAATCACCTTTTGCATTCTGGAAACAGCCAACTCAATCTTCTCATCAAAGGCCGCCTCGTTGACAGTTGGGTATGACAAGAAGTGTACACTTCTAGAATCCTCAGTCAATGTAGCAAGATACTCTGGAGTGAAGAAGGGTTTCATCTTCTGATAAATGGTGTCGGAAAGGAAAGGTGTGAAGGGAGCCATTGCCCTTGATAGGATGAAAAGAGCATCGGTCAAAGTGTTCAAAGCCAAAAGACAGTCATCGACTCCATTCTCACCCTTTAGACGGCTTCTGTTGAAACGAATGTACCAATTCGTGAGCTCATCAATCAAGTTAAGCAAGCGAGGAACAACGGTGTATAATCTGTATCCTGCCATCTCGGCGTGAATGAACTTGATCAGTGATTGAATGGAAGCGAGCAGCCAACGATCCATCACGTTTGTGGAAACACGTGACTCGTCATACTGGAAGTCCACGTCTTCCATCTTTTTTAGCAAAGCAACTTGTCCTTCGAGGAACTTGTAAGAGTTCCACCATGGAATGAGTACCTTCGAGACAACCTCCTTTACGCCTTCTTCCTTGAACTTGAGAGTTTCCGCACGCAGAACTGGTGAGTTGATGAGATAAAGTCTCAAAGCGTCGGAACCGTACTTGTTCAGAACAAGGTTTGGGTCAGGGTAGTTCTTGAGTCTCTTGGACATTTTCTTACCGTCCGAGGCAAGCACAATTCCAGAAACAATGACATTTTTGAATGGAGCTGATTTGAAAAGATGAGTTCCTAGCACGGTCAAAGTGTAAAACCATCCTCTAGTTTGATCTAGTCCTTCAGAGATAAAGTTGGCCGGGAAACGTTCCTGGAATTTCTCCTGATTCTCGAAGGGGTAGTGCTGGGACGCGTACGGCATCGATCCAGATTCAAACCAACAGTCAAATACTTCTTCGATCCTCTTCAGGACACCCTTGCCCATTTTGGAGGGAATGGTAATATCGTCTATAGAGTCGCGGTGGATGTCAGTGATGTCGTCCCTACCAGAAAGCTCTATCAGCTCTTCAATACTACCAATGCAGACGATTTCCTCAAAATCATCACTCACCCACAAGGGAATAGGCGTACCCCAGTAACGATTTCTGGAAATGTTCCAGTCACGTGCGTTGGAGATCCAGTTGGAAAACCGCTTGTCCTTGATATTGGATGGTACCCAGTTTGTCTTTTCAATGTTGGACAGCATTTCAGGGATGATCTCCTTGATTCTGACAAACCACGAAGGAACAGTTCTGTACAATAGAGGAGTGTCGGATCTCCAGCAGAATGGATAACTATGGCGAATCTGAGTAGCCTGAAGAATTCTACCGTTGTTTGTCAAAAACTTAATAATCTCTTTGTCAGCCTGCTTGACATAGAGACCAGCAAAGTCGGTAACATCCGGTGTGAGTCTTCCCAGATCATCGACAGGGTTGGGAGGGTGACGGGTCTCGTTAATCACACCATTGGTCATGGCGGCTTGGAAATCCTCTTCACCAAACGCAGGAGCCTGGTGCACAATACCGGTACCGGAATCTGCCGATACGTAGTCGGCGACAATCACTTTGAATCCGTGCTCTTTGAACGAGTCATAAAAGTAAGGGAACAAAGGCTGGTACTTCCATCCAGCCATATCGGAACCTTTGATTTTTTCAACAACCTTGTACTTCTCAGCGCTAGGTTTCTTGTAAAGGGTTTTAATCAGCGACTCAAGGAGAATGTAGTGGCATTTGGCATTCTCGTCATAGATTTTAACGTACTCGAGGTTAGGGTTCACACACAAGGCAACGTTAGCAGGTAAAGTCCATGGGGTGGTGGTCCAAGCTACTAAAATGGTGTTTGGGTCAGACACCAATGGAAATCCAACGGTGATGGCAGGATCATTCACCTCTTTGTAGTTTTGCTGAGCTTCGAAATTGGAAAGCGGAGTGGTGCATCCTGTAGAGTAAGGCATAACTCTCATTCCACGGTAAACAGAATCCTTCTTGTACAGCTCCTTGAAAGCCCACCAGCACGATTCCATAAACTCTGGGTATAACGTTTTGTAGTCGTTATCGAAATCGATCCAACGACCCAGTCTTCCAATGGTGCTTCTCCATTCACTGGCGTACCTCATCACAATAGCACGACATTCGGCGTTGTACTTATCAATTCCCATCGCCATCACATCGTCTTTACCGGTGATGCCAAGTTTCTTGTCAATCTCATGCTCAACGGGCAGTCCATGGGTATCCCAACCGAATCTACGCTCAACGTGGTACCCGTTCATGGTGGCATAACGAGGAACGATATCCTTGATGGTGGAGGCCAAGATGTGTCCGTAGTGAGGGGTTCCTGTTGCAAATGGAGGTCCATCAAAGAAGGAAAATGCTGGCTTTCCCTCTGTCAACTCTAAGGAACGATGGAAAGCATCAATCTCATTCCAAAACTCGAGAATTTTCTCCTCTTCGCGTGGGAACGAAAAGCTCTTTTGTTCTTCCATTTGGTGGTGTGGTGAAAAATAAAAAAAAGAAAAAAAAACCTGAGTGAGTTTCGCGAAGTGAAGTGACTCAATAAAATCTCAATGTCTAACTTGTTTATTCTATTATTTGTCTATTCATCTCCCTTCCAATCCATCCCCCACTTTATCGTTGCAACAACACAAACACTGGTGATTAGACACAGACCTGCCATTAAAGTGTAGCACCCGCCAACCGTCATGCTCTGAGTCATTTTACTGAGAGCGGAGATACCAACGGCTGCAGTAAGACATCTGGTGAGATTCACACACGAAGTGGCACCAGAAGATTGCGTAGGGAACAAATCAACTAGCATCGTAGTCGAGATTGTCATAAAGTACATCGCACTGTATGATATAAGGAATGTTCCTATCAGGACGGCAGAAACGTGGGTTTCTTGTTGAATGGACCAACCAAACATGAGGGATCCAATAATGGACAGAATTGTCGGTACAGAAGCCACAGATAACCGTGCTTTGAAAACGTTGAACTGCGGACTGAGATTGTGGCTCTTGATCCTTTCCTCCTGAAAATGTTCCAGCTCAACAATGTACTTTTTATACTCACGCTTGTAGTACCAGTCCAGAATACGCCCACTAGTGACAGAGCCTAGAAACCCTGCTACACCACTTGGAATATACGAGAGCCCGACGTGTAACGTTGAGTACCCATAAGTCGAAGAGAGAGCGGTGGATGTAGTAGTCAGCATCATGAGCCAAAGACTGTAGTTTATTGAGGAAGGTATCAAAGTCATGTAGACCTCCCTATGTTTGAGGATTTTGATCGGAGTCAAAATGTTGAATGGCTTGGGTTTCTCTATGGTGGTGTTTTCTTCAGCTGGTGCTAATCTGCGAGAAAAATGAGGCAGACTAAGAATCCATGCGCGGTTTACAAATGCTAGCTTCTTGTTCGTGGGGAGACTTTTCCCATTACCGACGATTGATCTCGTGGTTTCTGGAAGTACAAAATAAGCCACAGTCATTGTAGCACCTGCAAATATGACCAAAAACCAGAAAATCGCCCGCCAGTTGAAAATATTCTCGATGATGCCTCCCAGTAGAGCGCCAACAGCTTGACCCAGAAGACTGAGACCGCTTGATAGACCTATGAACGTTCCTCTCTTTGTTCTGGTGAGATCTGAAGCAATTCCTGACCCGATTGAAAGTGTTGATGCGATCGCAAAAGCCTGCAAGCATCTCAAGATTACTAAACCACCATAGTTACTGTTTAGAGCGAGTCCAACGTTTACCAAGAGATACATGCTCATGCACAACAAAATGATGATTCTGCGACCAAAGATATCCGCCAAGTTGGAGAATAGCAGCGGTGATACACCTTGAAAAATAGAGTAAACCACAACCGTCACGTTGATCTGTTCCTCCGTAACGTCGAAATACTTTTCCAAAATAGGAAGAACAGGTAGATAGATGGGAGACGATATACTGGACCAGAATCCACACAAACCTCCCATTACTACGATGCAATACTGTTCAGTGTGGGAGTAGATCGAGTAAGGCTCTTCCTTTTGAGGTATCGGAGATTGTTCCCGCTCCGGAGTCGCATAGTTACTCGGAAGCATTCTAGTTTCCTCTGCTAAAGTCTTCAAAGACGTACTTGAGTCACCAGACTTGAACCAGGAGGTATCCAGATCTCGCGGAATGTGTCTCAGTTTCTTTTTCGTCAGACTGCTGTTACTGGAGAGCTCATCCAGTTCGATATGGTCCGGTAGTGGAGGAGATGGCGTCTCTTGCCTCGACTCGCCACGTTGTGAAATTTGCTTGGAAGATGAGTGGTCAGCGTCATTGCGGTATAATCGCTTGTGATCCACAGATGAGGATCTTATCATTTTTCGCAGATGCGTTACAGGGGCTCATGTATATATATATCTGCTGATTTTGAAAGTTTTTCCGGGGTATCACTTGATTTTTCCGCGTGGTTGCAGATGCAGTGAAAAAGGAACGAGAAAAATGGGGAGATTTTTCTGTTTAGATTGCCATTGCTACAAGTGAGTAAACATCATCAAAATGGTGAAGTCAAGGCTGGAGAATAAATTAAATACAGCCATTGATAAAGTTGGGTGACTCATCCTGCCTCTTATGAGCCAAGCGAAGTCAGCCGGGTTTTTCTGATAGTTTAAGAAAATCTCCGTAGAGTACGTCTGGGAAGAAGTAAAAGTTAGGCTGAAAGACACAAGACTGAGAGTTACAAAACCAAAATGTTGACACAATTCATCAGGCCACACCTGGAGCGGCTAATGCCTTAACCGGATGATGCAATGTCGCACTACATTTCGTTATCTGAGGGCTTATGCACCCCCATTTGCTGCTGCAGGTCGAACTTCCCGATTTCAGAAACTTATTCGCTACACTAGAAAAGATGTCTGATAAAACGCGAATTTTATGTCGATTCTCCCCAAAACCATCGAAAGCATCGCTGTTATTGGGGCGGGACCCTGCGGGGCTGGTTTCACAAAAGCTTTGGTAGCCGAAGGCGTAATTAAGAAGGTGAAAGTTTTTGAGAAAAGATGCACTTTTGGCGGAGTCTGGTGCTACACACCTCCACTGGACAGAGTATCTGAGACTTTGATCGAGACTCCTGTCGATAGCAAACCTCACAAGCTTGATTCTTTAGATTACAAGTTGCATGAAAATCTTCCACCCCACAGACTGGGTCAGAACTACATATGGCCTTCCCCGATGTATGATCTATTGGATACCAATGTTCCCTCAGAGTTGATGGCTTACAAAAATACTCCGTGGCCGGATAACGTTCCGCTTTTCCCCCGGCACCCGCAAGTTTTGGAGTATTTTGAGAAATACTCCAAGGATATAGAGGAGTATGTGCTGTTTGGGCAAAAAGTGGTCAGCGTCACGCAGCAGCCCGATTTAAAGTGGCTTGTCACTTACAGACCAGTTGTGCCGGAAACAAAAGGTGCTGAAATACCTTGTACCGATATCCCCGAATTTGCCGACAAAACCGAGGTTTTCGATTGTGTGGTGGTAGCATCGGGAAATTACGACGTACCGTTTGTTCCCGATCGTCCTGGTCTTGAAGAGTGGAAGGAGAAATATCCCGAATCGATTATTCACTCTAAAGACTACAAGGCGCCGTATCAGTTTGAAAAAGATCAAAACATCCTGGTAGTTGGTAACTCAGCCTCTGGAGCTGACATCGCATTCAGTTTAGCTACTACTCTCGATAGAAAAATATTCAAGTCCGCAAGATCGGAGAACTCTTTGCCGGCTGGTAAAGATGACAGGATTATAACTGTCCCGGATATATCTGAGTTTGATCCTGAAACCCAGACTGTATGGTTCGTGGATGGATCCAGCGTATCTGACGTGACCAAAATCATTTTTGCGACTGGCTATTTCAGACATTTTGCTTTTATGTCACAGCTCAATGATTCATCTACACCGCTGATCACTGATGGGGAAAAAGTGCATAATCTGTACAAACACCTTTTATCATACACGTATCCGGGCTTGGCGGTGGTGAGTATTCCACGATTTACCCTTCCGACTAGAGTTTCTGAATCGCAAGGTGCATGGCTGGCTCGAGTTTTCAGCGGAAGGATCACTCTGCCCAGTAGAGCGGATATGGAGAAGCTAGAGGTGGATAGAATTGCAAAGACCGGGAACGGGAAGGCTTACCACGACTTGAAGTACCCTGAAGACGTTCTTTATTGCAATGATTTGAATCGCGAGATATTGGAAGCTGGAGACGATCATGGCTATATTCCGGTTCTATGGGATGAAAAACAAACAAGGTTGCGTGGTGCAATAAAGGAGATAAAAGAATGCTACATCGCTTATAAATTACGCACGGGGATACTCGCTAGTTCGATAGAGGAGCTCGAAAGAGATGCCGGTCTTGTAATGCCCCAGGTTGACACCACTGTTTTCAATTTTTAAAGGCGGTGAATGCAGACAAAACAATACATGTTTTTTGTTCGATCTGGTAGCTCATTTTGTTGGTGTGGTATTTTTGAGTGCCGTCAGGATTTTCCTTGAGGAGAGAGAGACTCCAATAATCGTGTTCAAACAGTCGCTGTGAGGAGATGATCTTCTTGTCTAATAGATCGAGAGGATCTAGTTCTGCTTCGTTGAAACAGTCAATTTGACAGTTTTTATGCGAAAAAAAAAGACGTGAGCTGATAATATTACCTTTTTCGGTCAGTCTGTTACATTTCGATCAAACCTGCCTATAAAGAGCGAAAATAAGAAAGAAAATTAGTGATCTGACAGAAGAAATCTTTCGTTTACCAGTAAAAATAGCTTTTTGGCTTTGAGGATGGATGTATTGGTAAGCTGGTACTTTTTGCATGAAGGCGACTAGAATTCACGCATCCTGTTGATTAGGGGAACCAATTGGACCCAAGTATAAGTCAAAAGCTGAAAAGCTAAATCAAGCCTTCCAACCTGAAGTATGTCCAAAGATACAGATATCGTAAATCAAATGAGAACACTTTGAGATTGTAATTCCCGCATGTAAAAAACTAATAATTTGATATGTCTGGATTATATGTCTGAACCTTTTCGGGTGCAATTATGCGATTGGCATCGTTTGAATTGAAAAAAAAAAAAAACCAGGAAGATGGACCGATTTTAGCGATGCGTCTCTCTTTTAGAATTTATTTAAAGAGTTTCAAATTCTCTTTTCCGTCCTTTTTTTTTTTTTTTATTCTTTTTTTCTGCTTTCTAAAAGCAACGGACCAACAAAACATATGAAAATAAATTCACACTATGAGAAAGAATACGACCACAAATGCGTCGATCTGTACTGCATCTTATCGCAGAAGCCACACTATGACATAATATCCTCACACCATTTAGTATATAAAGGATGCAGTACATAGATTCAGCGTATGCACAGGGAGATTAAAAACGTTGCCGTTATAGGCGCTGGTCCATGTGGAATTGGTGCCACAAGGGCACTTTTGAAAGAGGGATGCTTCAACATCACGGTATTTGAACAACGGTCAACTTTGGGTGGTTTATGGAACCACACCGCGGAAACAGAACAACACCAGATTCCTTCTGAAGATCCCACTCCTGTGACAACGCCATTTGTCAACAACCCAAAGAGTTTCACTTGGCCCTCAGCAGTTTATGATACACTTGACGCCAATATCCCGGTAGACATGCTAGCCTTCTCGGATAAGCCAATGGATCCAGAGTTCCCGCTATTTCCAACTCACACGCAATTGCTTTCATATTTCGAGGACTATGGTCAAATTATCAAGCACCTGGTACAATTTAGTACAGAAGTGGTAGAGGTGAAACAACTGGATGATCTTGACTGGCTTGTGAAAACCAGACCTGTACTTGGGTCACAAGTTGATGAGCAAATTTTTGATGCGGTCGTTATAGCCGCTGGATTCTTTAATGTTCCTTATATTCCCAATAAACCGGGTTTGGTTGAGTGGAATGAAAAGTACCCTCAATCAGTGACCCACTCCAAGTCCTATAGGAACAGTGATCAGTTCAAAAATGAGGAGAATATTCTGATTATCGGGAATTCTGCTTCAGGGGGCGATCTAGCGTACCAGCTTGCTACAAGTCTCAACAAGAATATTTACAAATCTTCAAGATCGCCCAATATAATGCCCGTGGGCAAAGACTCACGAATCCTTGACGTGGGCGACGTTGAACGGTTTGAACCGGAAACCAAAAGCGTTCTTTTCAAAGACGGGTTCCGTCTGGAGAATGTCACCAAAGTTATTTTCGCTACGGGCTACCTCAAGTCACTTCCCTTTTTGAAAACTCACGATGAATCTTTTCCTGTTGTTACCGATGGTGTCAAACTTCATGGATTTTATAGACATCTACTATCATATGAGTATCCTGGACTTGCAGTGGTGGGCTTACCCCAGTATATAATTGCAACCCGGCTTGCAGAGACCCAAGGTGCGTGGCTCGCACGTGTGTTCAGCAAAAGAATTGCACTTCCAGAGAAAAAGGATATGCAGTTGTGGGAGGAACAGAGAAGGCTAGCAGTTGGGGAAGGTAAAGAGTTCCATGAGCTTGAATATCCTCAGGACATTATTTACTTGAACGCGCTTAACGATGAGATCTGGGAAACAGATCAGAGTGTTGGTCATTTTCCGAAAAAGTGGGATCCAGAAACGATCAAATTACGAACTGAGATCAAGTACATCAAAGAAGAGTATATTGAGTTTACAAAGAGAACTGGTGAGAGAGCTAAGAGCTACAAACAACTGAATTTGACCATTCCTGAGAAAGATCTTTCAGAAGTGTTTCACAATAAAATCACCTCGGCAAGTGTTGCGCCATTAACTCCAGGTGTGATTGTGTCCTCCATAGTGAGCAGTAAATAGCGAGACGTGTAGCTCTGGTTGAAAACAATATGTGTGCTGTTGTCAGGATCGATCTGCACATCTAGAATGGCCGCTTCGTCATATGGCTCAGTCACCACAACCTCATATTTGTCCAAAATAGAAGTGAATTTTTCCAAGTTTACACTGGTATCTCCTCTTTGGATTGCTAAGGAAATGAATTTTGCAGGGTTGTTCCCCCATAACACTAGAGCCTCCGAGAACGACTTGTCTGTTCCAAGGTCAAGCATCACGCGAGCTTTTGGATCCTCCGACTGCCACGTGGTAAAGTTATCTCCGTCATTTATAGCCATCACCAGCTCACCGTGCATTCCTTGCTCGAGGTTTGATGTTCCAACGCACTCGCTTATAGAATCTGCAACGTTTTGCTCGGTACGGTATAAGGGTACTGATAGGGATTTTCCCGGAAGCAAATAATAGGTATCCGAGTTCGGATTTCTAGAATCGACATAAACTTCAATGGTGGAATTTCCCTGCTTGTGGAAAAGCCTACCCCAGTTGTCGTCAATCACAATGTCCAAGATTTGACCGTCGTACGCGAATCCTTCAACTGAAACTCCGCCTGGTAAACCTTTTAAATGAAACGGGTCAAAAAGTAGCCTTCTCGAAACCGTATCATTCTTAACGGTATAGCTATATTTGATCCCCGTCAATCCATAAACAAGGGAAAGAAGGGTACCACCATGACCTGTCAGAAATGGGAAAGCTGGGTGTGTTCCCCCATTGAAGTCGTAGATGTCATTGTTCTGTTCACTCATCTGAGCAAATGGAAATCTCAAAAAGGGTTTTATTCCCTTGTTGAGGTACGTGGTGAACGAGCACCCATGTTCGGCAATCTTACCCCTCACCACGCTAAGCACAGGATAAGTCATTGCTGGTCCATGAGAAGACTGGTGTTCGGAGTAGTAGTTTAGATCAGCAAGTGCTCTATTCTTGTCGTAGCCAAAGTTTTTTTGAAGCGCACCATCCTCGTCATCGAGGGGAAAAGTTATCATAACAACGTCGGCCTGCTTGACCTCTATCGAGGAATTCATTCCTGTATATTGCAAAGTGATATTATGAGCACTCACAGGAATGTACATGTTTTCCATAATGTGCTGCCATTTTGGTTTCACGGGAAGAGACAAGTGATGGGCGATTATTATTGTCCACTTCATCAACTGCGAAATCCCGACGTTGGTGAAAGCGCCATTGTCGATGTGATTTGCATACTCGTCTGGATCTGTCAGATTTTTCGTGGTATACTTGCCCAAAGTATTGTTGAAGTTAACATACTCAGCGAAAAAATTTGCGGCATCGCTGAAGATAGGATACCCTTGGGTTAGGAGTTCCTCATCGTTCATTGAGCCACTCAGCCACAATTTCCAAATGGAGTAAGCAATGTCAATATTTAAGTGATACTCGTAGTCAAAACATGGACCTGTTCCAGTGCACGCACCAGGAATGTTTCCACCACCCGAAGTCCAAGGGTACACGGCTCCAGAAAAGTTGTGAGTGCGAGCATTTTCAATGGCTTGCGAATGGGTGTAATGTCTATATCTCTGAACCGCTTTGGCAGCTGACGGTGCGAAGGGAATCATGGCTGGTATCATCCACAAATCTGTATCCCAAAAAACCATTCCGCCGTAAGAATCAGAGGAAAGTCCTCCAACAGCCAGCGCGGAGTTTATGCCAGTCGAGCTGTCTCTAGTGTTTGTCAAAAGATGGTATATACTTGCTTGACCTGCGAGCGTGGTGATTTCGTCTGAGGGAACGGTAATTTTTGAAGTCCCCCAAACTTTTTTCCAAGCTTCTGAGTGACGCTCCATTAGCGCATCAAAGGTATCAATGTCTCGCAACAATTGCAAAGCTTTTTGAAAATACTCTGTTTCGATATCGCTCGAAACTAAAGCAAAATAATGAACAATGTTCAACGGAGTTGTAACACTCACAGATTCGGTGAAGGAAACCTTGTCTTGCAAAAGGGTGAAATTTTTCATTGGTGTTCCGTCAACCAATGTTGTGAAAGCTAAAGCCGCATTGTGGCTGCTCACGTTGAAGGGATGGATTGACATGTAGCCAATACTACCATCAGTCACTCCAACATTGTCCAACTCGCATATCTGGGTAGACCCCATATCGAGGAAACTTTGGATTTGCAACTGCAGATTTTTTCCAGAGCGAGATGAAAGTGTAAGCTGGGCAATTCCGAGAGATTGAAGTTCACGATGAGCCACAAGAGTGACTTGCACATCAAGCACATCCAACCACGTGTACCGCGTACGCACAGTGCCATTTTTCATCGATAGCTCCTGATTGTAATTGGAGATATCGTTGAACTGAGGTGGTGATTTTGGGTCTAAAGTGTGTTCTACGCCATCCAGAGTCAAAACTAATAGAAAATCGGCCCAGTATGGGATGGCTGCAATGACGCTTTCGCCGTTTTCATGAAGCTCAGGAAAGTTGGTTCCCTTTGTGGCATTTTGAGTATCATAGAATCCGGCTAAAAAGGTGCCAGCATACCTTGGGTTGAACAAGGGCCACCCATTTGAGAGTTCCGAGCTTGACGAATTTTCATTCTGGTCGTAAGTAAATCCAAATCCTAGATTAGAGATCCTGCTTCCAAAGTAACCGTTAGCCACATATGGCTGGTTGGAGTACTTATTGTAAGGCTGATACAGATCAGTACCGATCACAAATTCATCGAAAAAATAGTATGATTTGGTCTCCTTGTCGATGTAGGTGTGTGAATTTCCAGGGGACTTAACAGGAAGCGACTGAGCCAGCAAAAGAAGCGAGAGTAAAACTAGAACTTGCATGGCGTGATTTTGGGTTTAGCGGCAAACCCTAAAAATAAGGTCTGGGGTGCATGCATTTCCCCGCATCGGATGCCGCGAGCAATATAACCGGATTTGGAAGTGGTCATGCAGAGGGGAATTATATAACGAGAGTGAGATTTGTCACAGATCATTAAGCAGCATGAGAAGAAAATCATCAGTATCATCCAAATCCACCATTTCAAGTGAGAAAATGACCGAGCTCCCGGATCCTCCCAAGAGGAGACAGGGACAACCATCAATGAAGAAGTTTGATGACCTTGAGCAATTCCAGAGTCACATCAAAGATGAGAGTTGGGACAACGATTTCGATTTCATCCACGCCCATTTGGACTATGTGCCTCCATTTATCATGAACGAGATCCACAACAATCCGGAAAAAATAAAGGACACCATGAACAACCACTCAAAGAAGTTTGCCAGAAACTTGCACCATCATGTGGACAAACACCTGCTTGGCGATCTGAATACGGTGAGCGGAATAGACTACCACTTTAACAAACCAACCAAGGAGAACGTTGGTGACAAGCTGATTTGGCATTACAAAGATGAGGGCGACCATGGCTTTCCGGACAGTGAAAGACGCTGGAAAGTCGAGCTGGACGTGGCTTGCAATGGCTCCAGTCCCAATGTCAGTGTTGACATGAGGTCCATCCCTCTAACAAATGATATGAATTAATGAATGACATCTTAAAGTACACATGTAGTCCACACAACTGTTATGAACCTAATAGGCTTGTTGATCCCATTCAAAAAGACGCTTTCGTTTCACGCCCAACGTTTATCTAGTACTTGGTAATAGCACGACTCTTCGCGTATGGACTACACGCTAACAAAGTCGCGCTTTCCATTTAATAGACGTTCACAAATGCAGGCAAATGACACGTTATTCCAAATCAAACAGAAGTATCACCAGTCTCGTGAAAATGTTCACAGCTTGATCAATCACAACGATGATGAAGAAATACAGGCGGTTAAACTTAACTATAACCCATTTGGCAAGTCCCCCATCAATATACTGCCGCCAAATCAGAATCTCACTCATCCAAACTACAAGGAGCTTGTAGAGAAAAAGAAAACCGCGTTTCTAGATCACATGTATGTACAGCAAGAGGAACCGCCTCTTTCTCCTCAAGACTACATGCAGCGCGCTAGAGATATAATAACAAGAAGAGAGTTCCCCACTCACAAAAGGTCAACTCCACAGAGCAGTCAGAAAAATCATAACCTTCAACCTAATCACGTGACTCCGCAGAGGGAGAGCAGAAGTTCGACTCCTGTGAGGTCAAGTAAAACCAGAGCACTCTCACCGCTTAATCAACGAGACATCACACCCTTGAGAGAACGCGATAATCAAGTTGAGGTGCTGCAAGCCCAGCTCATAGAAGTATCAAACAGAAACAAGAAGCTGGAACAGCAGGTTGAAGCTCTGCATGAAGCGGGTGATTTGAAAAAGCTCAAGAATACAAAATATGCTCGTCAGGTCAAACAGCAAAGCGAGAGAATTGTGTCTCTAGAATTAGAGAACTTACATTTGCAGGAGGGTTTAACAAAAGTCACAAAAGAAAACGGAGAGCTTAATGCATTCATCAAAAAACTCAGCGAGTTATTGGAGATTCAATCACTCTCTCGGAACTCCGAATTGACTCAAAATATATCGCTGGAGGAGATATTTCACGTCAAAGGGGAGCCCAGCAGGTATGAAACCAAAACGTTTGACTACAACGATACGACGCAGCTTCTCAGCTATTCCAACAAAAGCAAGTTCTCAAATTTGAAACCTAAAACAAGATTTCGAGTATTAGCAAAGTTTATTGTGTGTCTAAATAGGCTCAAATCTTTGGGGGGAACTTGATCCCTGCATCAGGGCAACCAGAACTGGGGATGGTGTCTATCCTTCTAAAATTCTGGTCCAATATTGACCCCTTGACATGGAAATAATACCACACCTGATTCAAGGCGTTGTCTTTGTCGCATGAAAAGAAGACCGATGCACCAAAGTGTCTGTCGAGTGAGTCTTGAATCTGCTGCTTAGTGTACGTTCTATATTTAGAGGGCCAAATGTCGTCTTCAACAAGCCAATCGTAGGTTGGCAGTTGTTTGAATAAGTTGGCAGTTACGCGGTAGAAATCAAGTGCTTCTTCATTAGCGGAGTAGTTAGGATAGCAACTCGGCTCTAGAGTGGACATACAAGTTCCATGCTTATCGAACTCGTGCTCCCACAAGCTGGAATCGTTACCCTGGTAGTCCTTCCAGTACTTTTTCATATAACGGAACAATTTGGGGTCCGACTCCACCAGCTTCTCTGCGTTCCCAACTTGTCTGGAGGGATCACAGAACTGTCCATAAGATCCGTCGCAGTTGTCAGGCCACAGTCCGTGGATCGTGAATGAGTCTTCCGGTCCCGTTGCGGGGCTATAGTCCCAAAACTGAGTCTGGAGAACAACTCCTCCAGGACTTTCAAAACAGCATGTGTCACTCACTTGCGAAGTATTGGCACAAGACAAGGGAATGGAGGCTGAACATACTGGGTCGTATGACACCTTGAAAGTGTCATATTTGCAAAAGGGCAAAGCACTGGCGATACCTAGCACGATGGGCACAGTGAGAAAAAGCATGCTCAAGGTCCTAATTGAACGGTTTAAATGGAAAATGTGCCGCTTGTTCAAGTGGCATGCAGGTAACGCACTATCTTGCCTAATGTGGTAACTGGCCCGTTTCACTTGCATGATGCATAAAGCTTAATCTTGATAAGATGAAGAAAGAGTCTGGAAAAAGCGAGAAAAGCTTTTACGTGTTTCTCCATTCAAATCTCATGTCAGTCTAAGCTCCGTAATGCCATCTTTGAATGATCAAGCTGGATGTCTTTGAATTGCGGATCAACAATCTCGGCATACCACGTTCCAATGCGTGGTCCGTTGTGCATGATGCAACAACATTAGCCGGATCTATTGGGTGACGTCAGTAATGCAAGATCGTGATTTTATTTCTAAAACCAAGGATCAGAATTCGGGTGATTTGGTAGATCAGACAAGCCGAGGTTTAAACAGGTTGTTTCCCGCATCAACAAAGAAGGCTGGATTGGCTCTGACAACAGTGTGTCTTCCGTGAGTCGGTGATGAACCACCGTAATCAAAATGATGTGCTCAAATCGACATAATAGACTTCCTCACAGAGTTCTTTGTTGACCCAGTAAAGTATTCTCGGTTGTAACGAACTAGCTATTATGAATTTTGGACTAGGTGCATTTACTGTTGGTCTCTCGATCATATGAGATATCTGCATTGGCCAACCAAAGGCATTCTTCACACAGTAATAGGGCTCGACAAACGACGTGAAGTGCAGGGGGTGCATAACTCAGATACCAATCCAAATCCCGACTGCTTTGACCTCGCAAAAATCCGACAACTACATTCATTTCAATGATTGAGGAAGCACAAATACTTGTATCTATTTATTTTAGCATAACTTTTGTCGATCTCAGTTTTCGTCAAACTTGAGCTTGAAAACATAATCACCATCCTTTCCTGGATGAATTTTACTTTTCTGGAATTTT
>JAJLWQ010000007.1:50298-108952 GCA_030570875.1 Citeromyces matritensis
TAACGGAACAATTTGGGGTCCGACTCCACCAGCTTCTCTGCGTTCCCAACTTGTCTGGAGGGATCACAGAACTGTCCATAAGATCCGTCGCAGTTGTCAGGCCACAGTCCGTGGATCGTGAATGAGTCTTCCGGTCCCGTTGCGGGGCTATAGTCCCAAAACTGAGTCTGGAGAACAACTCCTCCAGGACTTTCAAAACAGCATGTGTCACTCACTTGCGAAGTATTGGCACAAGACAAGGGAATGGAGGCTGAACATACTGGGTCGTATGACACCTTGAAAGTGTCATATTTGCAAAAGGGCAAAGCACTGGCGATACCTAGCACGATGGGCACAGTGAGAAAAAGCATGCTCAAGGTCCTAATTGAATGGTTTAAATGGAAAATGTGCCGCTTGTTCAAGTGGCATGCAGGTAACGCACTATCTTGCCCAATGTGGTAACTGACCCGTTTCACTTGCATGATGCATAAAGCTTAATCATGACAAGATGAAGAAAGAATCTGTAAAAAGCGAGAAAAGCTTTTATGTGTTTCTCCCTTCAACCCTCATGTCACTGTGAGCTCCACAATGCCATATTGGAGTGAAAAACCTTGATGTCTTTCAATTGCGGAGCAACGATCTCGGCATACCACGTTCCAATGCGTGGTCCGTTGTGCATGATGCAACAACATTAGCCGGATCTATTGGGTGACGTCAGTCCAAGCCGAGGTTTACCCACGTTCTTTCCCTGATCAACAAAAAGGCTACAATTGTGGATTGGCTCTGAAAACCGTGTATCTTCCGTAAGTCGGTGATGAACCACCGTAATCAAAATATAGTGCTCAAACTTGACATGATAGACTCCCTCACAAGGTTCCTTTTTGACGAAGGAAACTATTCTCGGTTGTAACGAAAAAGATCGGAGCTATAATGAATTTTGGACTAGGTGCACTGGTCTCTCGATCATATGAGATATCTGCATTGGCCAACAAAAGGCATTCTTCACACAGTAATAGGGCTCGACAAACGACGTGAAGTGCAGGGGGTGCATAACTCAGATACCAATCCAAATCCCGACTGCTTTGACCTCGCAAAAATCCGACAACTACATTCATTTCAATGATTGTGGAAGCACAAATACTTGTATCTATTTATTTTAGCATAACTTTTGTCGATCTCAGTTTTCGTCAAACTTGAGCTTGAAAACATAATCACCATCCTTTCCTGGATGAATTTTACTTTTCTGGAATTTTGAGGGATACTTATCAGTAGACCAGGTCTTCTTTCCTCCATAGAACAGGAAGTCACCCTCCTTTTCCAATTGGAATTGCATTGGCATCATTTGGCGGTTACATGAAAGCTCTCCCACATCGTCAATACCACACCAGCCTTTACTAGATTTGAGATTGTATCCGCCGTATGGAGCCTTAAGCATTGTGAAGGTGGCGCATGTTCCGCTGGTGTACCATTCACCTGTAGAGATAAGACACCCATGTTGATCTGTGAGCTTTATCGCTCCACGCCTACCTACTCCTGTAGGCTTAGGACCTGGAATTCTCGTTGGGGTTGGCGGAGTGAAATCTTTAGGCAGAAACTTGATTCCAGTTTCTGGGCACTTTGACTCATCAAGCGCAGGAATGGGAGAAAACTCTTCAGAAAGAACAGACCCCTTCACGTGATGGAAATACCACACTTCTTGCAACGCGCGATACTTGTTACACTTGATAAATACTGGCTGACCGAATTGCGCACTTAGTGTGTCTTCCACTTGCTTCTTGGTGTAGGTCTGCTCTGTTGAAGGAACTATACCATTATTTGCTAGCCACTGGAACGTTGGAAGGGTCTTGAAAAGATTGACAGAGATGTTGAAAAAGTCCACAACGTTTTGATTCTCAACAAAGCTGGACTGGTCGTAGCACAAAGATTTCAAAGTCGTCATGCAAGTTGCGTGTTTGTTGTACTCGTGTTCCCACAATGAAGCGTCGTTCCCGTTGAAATTCTTCCACACTTTGTCCATTTCAGCAAGCAGCTCTGTTTCTCCGGCAGCTTCTAGGATTTGACGCGGCTGGTGGATGTAATCCTTAGAAGGCCCACAAAACTGCTCGTAGGATCCATCGCAATTATCGGGCCACAGTCCATGAAGAGTGAACATGTCGTCTGGACCAATTGGGGGATAGTAGTCCCAGAACTGGGTTTGCAGCAGAACACCACCCGGGTACTCGAAGCAGCACGAGTTGTGTACTGGTGTTGAATTGGAACAAGATAAGGGAATGTCGATCGGACAGGAGCTCTCGTAAGAGAGTGTGAATTCCTGGGGAGCAATCGCCAGCGAAGTCCCCAGTATTGAAAGCAGCGTAAGTGGTCTCATCTGATAGGAGGTCGTGCTCAACCTAATTTATAGCTTATCTATCGGGTCGTGCACTGCGCAAATCAAATGGTAGTGTTGCGTCAAAGAACTAAAAAGACTCTTAACAACAATCACTGTTGTCTAAATTGTTGCCAGACTTTATTTATTGAACCCAGAAACCGTAGAACCTGACAACATTGCATCTGGTAATTGTTCTCATCTAGACACCACACGCTAGATCCTAGGAGAAATAAAGTAGTCAGGTTCTGTCTGACTAGATCTAGGAGATAGGAAGTAACCAGGTTCTGTCGGAATGCCGAGCGGATGTCGGGCCAAAGGATACTGTATGATAATGCAGTAATATCACGCAATCCATAAAACAAATCGGTGTGAATATTTTCATAGAGAATAGAAATATCGATCACACGTTCAAGAAAGATTCACTCAGTCCAAGTTAAAGAGAATGACCACTCAAAACTTATCAGTATATCAGGGAGAAGGAACGTATAATGGACAAAGACCCCGTGGTTATCGATCAGCTCTTCGACAAGTTTCTTCAGAGATTCTCATACTGTGGATTCTGACCAGGGGACTGAGATTGTGGAGGATTAAATGCTGACGATGCTTCCGGATCGACTAGACGAGTCAGACCTCGCAACCCTTTGAGAAAAAGTTTCGAGATCAACGGGCCAAGGGCAATGTGAAAACAACTGATTTAAATGAGATAATACACATTCACGAGTAGATTGCAACAACATTTTGAGTAATAAGCTATCTTTTGGCCTTTATGAGGCAGATGCTGCTAAGCTGGCTCACGTTTTGAAACCTCGTTTGACGTTTTGACGTCAGTCCTTTGAAATCAAGATGCAATAAGAGCAGTCTCAGCTTTGCGGTGTGCATCTGAAGCCGGCCTGCTCCAGAGATATATTACTTTTTGGGGATCCTTGACTCAATTGGTCGGTTTTTAACATCATTGTGAGAACTTGTCAGAACGAATCAAAGCTCCCTCTTCACACTTTCTTAATGTTTCGGAGAGTATATTATTGTTTGCAAAGATTTGAGAATCATCATTCCAAAGTGTCCCTCTGGGCAACATTGCTCAAAAACTTTGCAGATGAGCTTTCCAGAGTCTTTGAGGAGCTTGCCACTCCTGTTGCAAAGCTTTCTCTGATTTAAGATGCCAATGATCATTGTATTTCTTCCAACGCAAGCGTGAAGAAAGCAATTTTCGACTTGGAGGACTTGGCCACTTCTATCGGGGCTGTACTGCTCCAGAATTCTAACAGAGTATGAAGAATTCATGAATAGTTCTCAGAGCCTCAGGTCTGGGGACATCTGATCTGACAGAAAATATCCTTTTCTTGCACGAACGACCAAAAGAATCCTTGCTTGTAACTGAAATAGCATGTCATGTGAGAGGTGCTTTTCAGTTATGTCCAAGCTCAATTCTTTCAGGGAAAGCAGAATGACTATGGACAACTTGTGATGCTACACAAAAGAATATCTGCATCTCCTTTTCAAAGAGACAATGAAACGTGAGATAGTTCCAGATGAGCAAGAGATCGACAACGAAAAACGTTTCTTGTAAGAAAATTCACAACCGAGGGAAAGAGATATTGATAACTGGTACCAATCTAATTCTAACAATCTCTTTAGAAAGATATCATCCATTTTTGCAACTTTATGTGACTTACTCAGGGGCAAACGCTGCAAAGGTCAAGCAAGAAACTTCGAAATTTTACAGAAGTCATGTAAAAATTAGCTGAAGAGCGTTTTGAGACCTTCAATGAAGAGAATTAGTGTTATTGATTTCGATGATTTTTTTTTTTGTTGTCACATCCGAACACCCCGGTTTTTATTGTTGTCATACTTTTTGTCCCAACACTATGCCTTCAATAAGCGTTGAAGATGGATCCAAGAGTGAGTCTACGTTAATTCGAATAACCTAACGCCAGATCCAAAGGAAATCCTCCAGGCTTACAAGGAGCATGAAAAGGTGATCAATGAAGAGTACAAGATATGGAAGACCACCGTTCCGATGCTGTACGAGTCCATTCAGACCTACTCTCTCGAATGGCCCAGTCTGACTGTTGACTGGGTTCCTGGGGTCAAAGTGCTGGAAAACAAGCAGCAGCTCGAAACGCAATTCATAGTGGGTACCCACACATCCGGGAAAGCACAGGACTATGTTAAACTGTACTCTTTGAAGCTTCCTGCTACACTTGACCCAAATTCCGAAATTGATCGCATTCCTAGCGAGTCTTATCCGAAGGGATGCAAGTTTGAGTTGGTGAAGCAATGGGAGCATCCGGGAGAAGTGAACAAAGCTCGCTATAATAAACTGAATGATAAGATCGCCACACTGACCAATACGGGAGACGTTCTGCTCTATAACCTGGAGGATAATTCAACCCCTACTACTTTAAAGCATCACCAGACTGAAGGTTTTGGTTTGGAGTGGAACCCAGTTGTCGGAAATACCCTCATATCTGCCACGGAAGACAAAACCATTGCGTTGTGGAACACTGACAGTCCTACAACTCCCTCAACGGTCTGGACTTCACATTCGGCAGGTGTGAACGATCTTTCTTGGAACCGGCAACACCATTCTTTGTTTGCATCTGTTTCCGATGACCTCTCTTTGCAGATTCACGATATACGTGTTGGCAATTTGGATGACATCATCGTTCCTCACGCGCATGACTCTGCAGTCAATAGTGTAGCGTTCAATCCCTCTGTGTCTCATCTGTTGGTGACGGGGTCGTCCGATAATACTATTGGCTGCTGGGATATGCGGAATCTCGCTGAACCTTTCCGCAGGCTAATTGGTCACACTGACGGTATTACGCAGCTTGATTTCAGCCCCACTTCTCCACAGCTTCTCACCTCAACATCCTTCGATCGTAGGGTGAACGTGTGGGACCTCAGTCAGTTGGACCAGGGAGACTTTGACAATGACGAGTACGAGAAAAATCCAGACGAGTATCACGACCCGTGTCTAACGTTTATCCATGGCGGTCATACAACTAAGCTGTGCGAGACGCAGTGGCACCCGGAGATTCCCAATTTGCTGATGACATGCGCAGAGGATAGCCTAGTGGATGTTTGGAAATGGGCTGCGAATACTCATGATGACAGTGAGTCGGAAAGTGCCAAGGATTCTAGTTGATGAACGCTCTGTTGGAGATGCATAGAGGAGAGCAAGGAATGGTGAAAATAAAAGGCTTGTGTAGGTAAAGCTTCGAATGACTTCGAATGAAACATGGAGTTTTTGATAGGACCTCCCAGTTCAAAATATTGACTTTTGTTATGATCGAGGCAGCGACTCCTGAATATGCTGATACCTTGTCCCATTTCAACTCTCGCTAATAATTGAGCTCTTTACTGCGCCCTTGTGGTTTTCACCAGATCTCAGCCATCTAAAATCCCGTTTTTGGGGTTGCGATCTAAGATCGTAAGATGGAACAGTGTATAAGTTTATGCGACTATATTAAAAGAGAGCTTCATGCACCATGTTATGGTAGGTTTTTTGAAACCATTTTCAGTGTTTAATTATTTCTCTCCCCAACAACCTCAATGATATAAGAAAAGAAACGTTTACGTAAATTGCTCGGATGAGGCTCACTCGCCATCATCAGGCATCGTTACACTTTGTCCTTGACAAATGATAATATAGACGCTATAATCGAAAGCGAGACCTAAGTATGTCAGGCTCGTCAAGCGCCTGATGGAGTGTCAGCTTTTCAGCATCATGACAACCACTAACACAAAAAACCAAAGACTCACTGTTTGAAGAACTGAAGCGCTTTATTGCCGAATCAAATCATTTAACATGCAAAGTTATTTGATTAACGAGGTTTAAGAACAAAAATCACCTGATGTGGTCCAGATGGTTCGTGTGCATGATGCAAGCATAAATCGATCTTAACGATCTGTGATGTTGAGATCAAGGACATGTTGGAGGCCGCGATCTGGATCGCTCTCTGTGACTATTATACTTTTGTCAGACGGCACAATTACCCCAAAAAACTGATGCAGATCAGCGGTTTGCCTTTCGTTACATTTTTTCTCCTATCTCGTGTCGGTAAAACATCTTACAACACATAGTTAGAATCCATACCAACAACCTGAGCATTCTTTGTTTGATCGAGGGAGAATACAGCTCAGGTGCTCCATTTCGGAGACGACAAATGACATCTAACGTTGAGGATGAGTACTATAAGGAGTCAACGAAGTCCCGGTTCAGAGACATCCCAGACTCTTGTTCCGGTTGAAAAGCGGGCAAACTACCTATCGTGCAGTCGACGAAAAAACCACCAAGCGAGCCTGCCTTTCAGAGAAAGTCCAGTAATAAACGTTAGACCCAAAAAGTTTCAACGCTTATTATTGAAACAGGCGAATATGGTGACAAACTCAATATTATGGTCATCAAATGGAGGGAGGGCCTCTTGTAACAAATCCCGAGTAGTATCCCAATCTTGGTATGTCCTTCTCCATTTCCTATATTTTGATTCACTGCAAAGTCTCCCAACACTTACTACTCCAGTCTATGAGAAGCTCCTCCTTCCTTTTCCTCGACTCTTCCACCTTGTTCTCCAGGTCCTGAAGCCGGAGATCGAGTTCGTCGCTCATTATATTAAACCACGAGTAGTGCTTTAAACATTTCCGCTTGTCCTTTGTGCAAATGTTGAGAAACGGGTTGTTTTCCTCCATCACCGCGTCTTCCTCTGACAACTGTGTGAAGCACTCCCTAAAGGTTTCTACATCGATATTCATCTCCTCCAGCGTCGACACCTTTTCCTTTTGCACGAGCGCATCAAAGGAAGCAGTCCCGATCAGATTCTCCTTCCAATAGCTTTCGGTCTTTGACAAAGTAGAATCATACCCACATATATCAGCCTTCTTGGACTTTGCCTTTGAGTCTTGCAGCAAAAGCTTCAGCGAATCAATCGCTTCATTAAATATTTTGACTCTATCTTTAGCCCTTTGCAAGTACTTGACTCTAAGCGAGTTGAAGTCAATTTGTGCTTGTATACTGACGACACTGTTGTCAATGGAATTGATCTCTTTTGAGAGCTCCTCCGGTAGATCTGTGTTTCCCTTCTCGAAAACGGGTAATTCGTTACCCAGTGACTTGAATTTTTCCAGGTTTGTACAATCTTTCAATACTCTCGATACAGAAGCAATTGTGAGCCCATAAGGCTGCTCCTGACTTTCTAGTTTCAAAACAGAATTCAAAATGTGTTCTCTCATATACTGCTCTCCGTGCTCCTCGCTGCAGTACTTACTGTACTTTACAGGGACGCCATCTTCGCCCATCTCGATATTTATCGGTTGGTAGCACTGTGGGAGTCTACATTTTCGTTTCCACAAAGTTTCTCCCTTGTGAAATAAGTTGTCGCAAAAAATGCAGTAAAAGTTTGCAACCAGGGATTTATACTTCAGATCCAGTTTCATGCACTTGAAGTGGAACCACTCATCACATCCATCGCATGCCACCATCAACTGACCATTATCGGGCTTTCTGCAAATACAGAAGAGCTCTTCACTGTTGTAGTTATACTTAGAAGCATTACTAAACTTGTTAAACTCGGCGTTCAGTTGTTTTGTGTCCCATTCTATCTCTCGTCTCCTATGGGTCATCATGGTGTGTGGATGTCTTATGCACAATCCCACGTACATATATATATATATATATATCACAATATACCCCAGTATGATCAGACCTGGGTTGAGGGGAATTAGCAGGCTCCACAAGGGCAAGACCCTCACAACGGCGAGCTTATTACTAATCAATTTCAAGAGTAATGCTCGAGCGCATAGTATTGCGAGTCGGGAGTTTTCCATTTACTCAGTTGGCAAGTTTGCGGGCCGGATGATCAAAGTGCCTGCTGCAGTCGGCGGAGGACTTGCAGCTGCTGGGTCTTATGTTGCTTACAAGATAGAGGAGGCATCTTCCTACTCGCAGGGTCAGATTGACAAATTGAAGGAGGGATTCGGAAATGCGTGGTCGAGCGTAAATGATTTCTTCAGTTCAGGCGGTGCTCCGGAACCTGATGGAGGCGACAGTGGAGCAGGATCACTTTTAGGTGCAGCAGCTGTAGCCAGTTTTTCTCCCGATGAGGATGAAGCGGAAGAGGATGACGATGACGATGACGAGGATGAAGAGGATACCACAGACAACCAAATGCTCAGTTTAACGAGACAAATGATTGAAATTCGCTCTATTTTACAGAGCTTGCAAAACTCTTCAATGCTGAAACTGCCGTCTATAGTTGTAGTGGGCTCGCAGAGTTCAGGAAAGTCGTCTGTGCTGGAGGCCATTGTGGGGCATGAGTTTTTGCCCAAGGGAAACAACATGGTGACTCGTAGGCCTATTGAGTTGACTCTCGTGAATTCTCCTGAGCTGGCAGCAGAAACAGCCGAGTTTCCTGCTCTGAAAATGTACAACCTTACTGATTTCCATCAGGTTCAACGCACACTTTTCGACCTCAACATGGCTGTTCCCACAAGAGATGCTATATCCAGTGACCCGATCCAGCTCACTATCAAATCTCCCAACGTACCAGATCTCTCGCTTGTTGATCTGCCTGGTTATATTCAGGTGGAGGCAGCGGATCAGCCATTGGAGCTCAAGCAAAAGATCAGAGAAGTGTGTGATCGGTATTTGGAGGAGCCGAATATAATATTGGCAATCAGCGCAGCCGACGTGGATCTTGCAAATTCGTCAGCTTTAAGAGCAGCAAAGCTTGCTGATCCACGCGGCGAAAGAAGTATCGGCGTGGTAACCAAGCTGGATCTTGTTGACGCGGAAACGGCACGACTGATTTTGACCAATAAAAAATACCCTTTGAAGATGGGATACGTTGGTGTGATAACCAAACTCCCTCAGCAGTCTCTCTTTAGAAGGCAGACTGGTCTGGAAGCGTTTGTCGCTCAACAGAACAACGAAAAGTCCTATTTGAAGCAGCACAAGGAAGAGTTTACCGGGGTGAGTGTTGGAACGAGGTTACTGAAAAAGAAGCTGATGAAAGTGCTCGAAAAGTCAATGGCAACTTGTCTCATGCCCACCTACAACTCTGTGCAGAAGGAATTGGAGGACACCTCCTACAAGTTCAAAGTGGAGTTTAACGATAGATCTCTCACACCAGAGACTTATCTTGCAGGCTCTTTGGATGAGCTCAAAGTTGCAGTGAAAGAGCTTAGCGAAAAGTTCAGTCGGCCCGAGCTTCGTTCGCTTTTGAAAAGCGATCTCGACCAACGCGTGCTGGATCTTCTAGCTCAAAGGTATTGGAAGCTAAATGGCTCTGTCGATCTCAAAGATCTGCCCAACGCATCGAGTCAAGACGTGTACTGGCATAGAAAGCTCGATACAACAACCTCTTCTTTGACCAAATCAGGCGTTGGTCGTTTGGCTACTAATCTCATCACAAACGCTTTATTGTGTGAAGTTGAGAACTTGACTGACAACACCCAGCTGCGGTCACATCCCTTGATGAAAGCGTCTATCCGCGATGCTGCTGTTTCTGTTTTGAAGGCAAAATTCTTCTCAACCGCAGATCAAGTGGAGAACTGTATCAAGCCGTACAAATACGAGATCGAGCTCGAGGACCGCGATTGGTCCGTCAGTCGAAAGCACATAGTGGGACTGTTACAAGAAGAAGAACGGCTGTGTCAAACTGCGTTTGCCGATCTAAAAAAACTTGTAGGAGGGAAGAAACTAAGCCAGGTTATCTCGTTCATCGAAAGCAACAGCAAAATTGATGACCTCGGTTTTAGTCCTGGTTTGATAGTTCGTGGCCGTGAAGCCATGTTTCTAAGAGACAGATCTGCTTTGTTGAAGTTTCGAATTCAAGCTCTCAAATCGTCTCAATGCAAACGGAAAGAGAACAAGTACAAATGTCCAGAGATTTTCTTGGATGCAGTGGCAGACAAACTGGCTGCCACAGCAGTTTTGTTTCTCAACGTTGAGCTACTATCGGATTTCTACTACAATTTTCCTCGTCAAATCGACACTGAGCTTGGACTTAACGCTGCCACCAGTCTATCAAAGGACCAAGTTGAAATGTTTGCGAAGGAGGACCCAAAGATTAGGAGGCATATCGAGTTGCAGCAAAAGAAGGAGCTTCTCGAACTGGCAATGTCAAAGATTGAGGATGTTCTTACTCTGCAGAAAAGAATGGCTCCTCCGAAGGAATCTGGTTGGCTCCAGGATGTTTATAAAAGGATTTGAACGGGGAAGTACTGCAGAAAAGAAAGTCGTGATGGACTGATGTACTGCGTAGAACCAATATGGCATAGAGTAACAGTTTCCGGGGACTCAAAAATGCTGGTCATTCGTATTTTCAATACTTTATATCGAAGGCAGAGCCAATGCACATGTATTGAAGCTTGCAGGTTGCACGAACAAGACCATTGGGGATGATCAGCTTTCGAACACATCGATCAATATGCTGAGAATACGAACTAGACAAACAACAAAAATGGATCCATCTAATAGATATGATTTCTTGGAACCCAATTTTGCGTATCTCAATCAATTGTTGCCATGTGTTCCTTCTTCTTGGTCAGCGATGTTACTTTTCAATTGCTTCTTGACAGTGCTCTTCTTTCAAGATGGTATCTGACTTGACAAATAATCCACAGGTAACGATCATCTTTCATTGCAGAAAGTCATATACTGATCCAAAGACAGGCTACATGACAGTTCCTCAGCAAGACCAACAGTAACTAGAACTATCGAGAAAAAAAATTCAAAATACTTCACATAAATCCAACCAATGCAATAAACTCATAGATATATAAGCCCCATATATTCTCAATACGACAAAAAAACATGCAACAGAGCTTGCAACGAAAGTGAAAACCTGTCGGTTCCTAACGCTAACAGAACCCACGCCTGTATAAGATTCCAGACTCAAAAGAGCCCTGACCTCGCTATCACCCTTCGAGCTTTGAGGGGTATCATCTCATACTTCTGCGAAAAGAGCCAGAACGCATCAGTGAGGTGTCGTGATGTATCGTCTGGGGTGCATGCATGGTGTCTGGTTTCATGCGTCACCAAGCCCCTCTGCTGCTGTTTCTCTAGTTTAGATCGTGATCCAGGTCGCTAAAATAGTCCGACTAAAGACATTATAAATGCATTATGCAGTAGTTATTTGGAATATAGCAGGTAGGTATTTTTTCTTCTATAGACACTAAAAGACCATTTGCTTTTTTCAAAAAGATCAAGAGCTTCTTTGTTACGTTCCTGACCCACTTCTTTCTACCTCGATTAGTTTCGACGAATTGAGGTTAGCTTCATAGAATTGGAGTGAACTATTTTACTGGCAGAACTTGGTGTTTCTACGTGGATCTCCACTCATTACCATGGTTTGCGTGTGTAACACAGGAAGCCCTTGTCACAAGCGTCCCTCGTCCTAAAAAAGTTGTTGAAGGACAATTCTATCGGCTGAGAACAAAACCTGATTCCCATTTTGGCTTCAAAATCTCTAAGATCTTAGAAAGGGTATCAGTGGCATCCATGGATGTGGTGTCCTGAGACAGACGAAAATAGAGATCAAATTGCGGCAATTTATTGTTTACAGATTGTTCAAATAGTAAGCTTTGTGAGAGTGGAACTTTTCATATTTACATGGTTTATATACAATATTTACAAGATTAGCCAGAGCACGAGTCGCAGTTATTCGGCTCGTTCAAATTGCACGATACTGGTGTTGTGTCGAGAATTCGAAAGGGATCAGAATCCAAACTGGGAGGATAGGAAGGTGAGTCACCATCTAGCGAAGGTGTTCCGAGCATTGGAGTATACTGTCTTTTGCGATCCAGAAACTCCTCACTGAGCTGTCTTTTCATGGCAATAGGTTGCGGTACGGTAAACTTGATGGCACTAGAAGCAGCCTGCGTTCGAAAGTAGTACATTCCCGTCTTGAGTCCCTTCTTCCAAGCGTAGAAATGCATTGAGGTCAATTTGGCTCTTGTTGGAGATTTCAAAAACAGATTCATCGACTGAGACTGATCGACAAAGGGAGCTCTATCTGCAGCAAGATCAATGATCACCTTTTGCGAGAGCTCCCAAACCGTTTTATAGAGATTGCGTACATCTTGTGGAATTTCCAAGATTGACTGGATCGACCCCTCGTCTTGAATAACGCGAGACTTTAAGTCCTCACTCCAAAGATTCAATTTTTGCAAATCGTCTAGGAGATACTTATTCACTACCTGAAACTCCCCGGAAAGAACGCGTCGGGTGTAGATATTGGAAGTGAGAGGCTCAAAGCATTCTGTGAAGCCGAGTATCTGGGAGGTTGAGGCGGTAGGCATTGGTGCAACCAAGAGAGAATTTCTGATCCCATGCTTTTTGATTTTCCCTCTCAAATCATCCCAATCACTATACAAGTCGTACGGTTTAGGTTTCCTGTTCCATAGATCAAACTGAAATTTTCCCTGAGAAATTGGCGATCCTTCAAAAGAGTCATAAGCTCCATCTCGTATTGCCAGCTCAATAGAGGATTCCACAGAGGCATGGTAGATCGTTTCGAATATTCGAGAATTCAACATTTGAGCCTCGGCTGAGTCGAAGGGATATCGCATCATCATAAACAAATCCGCAAGCCCTTGTACACCAACCGCAATTGGTCTATGCTTCTTATTCGATAATTCGGCTTCCTTTGTAGGATATTTCCCCACAGTGATGACTTTATCCAAATTAGCAACCACCACTTTAACGACCGCATGTAGTTTTTCGAAATCGTAACGCGATCCATCGAAAAAGGAGGGTAATGCAACTGAAGCAAGATTGCAGACTGCAGTCTCTTTGTTGGAAGAGTACTCAACAATCTCACAGCATAGATTGGAAGACTTGATGGTCCCCAGATTCTGTTGGTTGGATTTTGCATTGCAAGCATCTTTGTAAAGCATGAACGGAGTGCCTGCCTCGGTTTGTGCTTCCAAAATGGCTGACCATAATTGATGCGCTCTAACTTTGCGAATATAGCGGCCGTCAGCTTCATAGCTGTTGTACAATTTTTCAAACTCTTCTCCATACACATCAGATAGCCCAGGACACTCGTCTTCTGAGAAAAGGCACCAGTCTGCGTCAAGCTCCACCTTTTGCATAAACAGGTCAGGGATCCATAGAGCCTGAAACAAATCACGTGCTCTGAGTTCCTCCTTGCCATGATTCTTACGCAGGTCCAAGAAATCAAACACATCTGCATGCCATGGCTCTAGGTATATGGCAAAGGCTCCAGGCCGTTTATTTCCGCCCTGGTCTACATACCTCGCGGTATCGTTGAATACTCTCAACATTGGTATCAATCCGTTTGACGTTCCATTAGATCCAGCAATGTAAGATCCTTTTGCTCTCACATTGTGAACGTGAATACCGAGCCCACCAGCACTCTTCGATATCATTGCGGTTTTATGGAGTGTTTTGTATATTCCATCTATGGAGTCCGATTCTATCCCCAGTAGAAAGCAGGATGAGAGGAAAGGGTTACTAGTTCCTGAATTGAATAGCGTGGGAGATGCATGAATGAAATACTTCTGCGACATGAGGTTGTAAGTCTCTATAGCCTTGTCTATATCATCCTGGTGGATGCCAAGGGAAACCCTCATGAATAGAAACTGCGGAGTTTCCCTACACAAGCCTTTCACCTTTAAGAAATAAGATTTTTCCAAGGTTTTGAATCCAAAATAGCTCATTTCATAGTCCCTCTCGGGTTTAATAGCCTGGTCTAGTTTGTCTTTATTATCTCGGGCAAACTGCTCAACTTTAGGACATATCAAAGAAGCTGCCTTTTTGAATTTGGAGTGCTCTGCGTGTCTTATGTAGGACAGATTCTCCGTGAATGATTGCGGGAGACTTTTTTGTAGTTGATGAACACACACTCTGGCTGCCAATATCGAGTGATCATGGTGATGAGTAGCAAGAGAAGCGATGCTTTCGGAAGCCAGCTCTGAAAGTTCCTCCACGCTTGCGTACTGTGGCAGTCCAGCCTCTATCTTTTTCACAATGAGAGGAACATCTATAAGGGGCGAGAGCTGGAAACTCAATCGGGTGAGAAGCTTTTCCAGTTTATCAGCATCAAAAAGTGCTACCGCAGCCTCTTTGGTGATGAATTTTTCTTTCATGTTGCTTATTCGCGAAAGCCGCACATTACTAATTGATCCATTTTTTGACTAGAAAATGAGACTTCTCAACTGACAGTCTTTTAATTCTTCAGTTCTTTCAATATTTCGGAACTTGATATTTCTGCCTATTTGAAAGCATGATTTTTCGCATCATTCCGGGACTCTCATGCAGGGAATCGTCAAACAAAGGAGTGATAAGAAATGGCGCTGAACAAAGTCCATAGAAGGTCAAGGCAGTTATCAATTGCCAAACGTGGAAATATTAAATCTTCTATTGAGAGGCTCCAAGATTTTGAAGAGAGAGAAATCATCATTTTTCACTGTCAAGCTGTAAGGTATCATACTTCGTGTCATAGCATAAAACAAAATCGTTCTCTAGTGTTATACATCAAAGAAGAAAAATGGGGGTCAATGACCACTTCTCTGAAAATGACTCTAGCTAATATCTTCACTACTCTACTCGCAAGTTCAGTTACTCATCCAACTGCAGATGCCATAAAACGTTCAATGGTTCAAGCTGCACTCGCAGGGAGGGGGTTATAAGGTAAAGGCCTGGCATACATTACTAGAGCATTGTGTGGTACCGCATCTACATGCAAAGAGTGTGTACTTGGCAGCGCCACAATCAGGTAGGTATGGGAAGGGTGTCCCAACTCGCCAGTCAGGTAGCTAACCCCCACAGAATTATCGTCATCTCGAGAAAAAGCCGTCAAGTGCTTAGACTGGCACTTGTTTCCTGCTATATAGAACTCGATAGGCGGAAAAACCTCATTCATGACTTGCAGTTTTGGAAGTATACTTTTATGGGTTTATTATACTCTCTCAAAAATATCAGAGTATGATCTATCGATACACTGCAAGACCCAAATCTAGTTGACTGCACTCAATTATCTGTATGATGGACCGCCAAACCGTGATGGTGTACTTCTAGAGGTACCAATTTACCTTCACCACGTGTCTACGACCTTGACGCGTATATGGTCTTTGTGATAGAACATGTATTCTTTCCTGGATTCTCTTACACTTCATGACGAGATATTGTAAAGGTAAGTCCTCCCAATAACAGCCCATTGCAAAAGTTCACCTCATCGGGTCGTGCGCAGGCCAAAACAAGTTTTTTTTTTTTTTCTTTTATCATTAGCATGGGAAAGAGATCAAACAAGCACTCTTCAAAAGATAGAAAACAACAGAAGGGAAAACAGCAGGAAGACCTTGAAGCTCTTAAGAAACGGGTGGAAGACTTCGATCTGCAGACCTGTGATTCAGTCGCAAAGTTTGAACAACTGCCCATCAGTGGGCCTACTCTACGGGGACTCAAAGAATCTGCATTTGTCTCCACTACAGACATACAAAAAAAAACTATTCCATTGGGATTGAAAGGCAAAGATATTTTGGCTGCTGCAAAGACAGGGTCCGGTAAGACTCTTGCATTTTTAATCCCCATGATCGAAACACTCATCAAAAATGACTGGAACGAATTGGACGGAGTTGGCGCATTGGTGATTGCCCCAACTAGGGAACTAGCCATACAAATTTACGAAGTGCTGCTCAAAGTGGGGAAATACAATAGCTTTTCTTGTGGGCTCGTAATTGGGGGAAAGGACTTTAAATTCGAGTCTGAAAGAATAGCTAGAATCAACATCCTCATTGGAACTCCAGGTAGACTTTTACAGCATATGGACGAGTCATCTGCGCTCGATTTGAGTGGATTGCAGATGCTAATTTTAGATGAAGCGGATCGCATCTTGGACATGGGATTCAAGAAAACTCTGGACAACATAGTTTTGAATTTGCCTCCAGAAAGACAGACTCTTCTCTTTTCTGCAACCCAAACAAGTTCAGTAGAAGACTTAGCCAGACTCTCGTTAACCAATCCAGAGTACGTCAACTGCTCTTCCGATGATGATGTTTCCACTCCTGACTCTCTTGAGCAGTGCTATATCACTGTGCCATTGCAAGAGAAACTCAATGTTTTGTGGTCCTTCATCAAGACTCATCTGAACTCAAAAATCCTTGTGTTTGTATCTTCTTCAAAGCAAGTGCACTTCATCTACGAGACATTCCGCAAACTGCAGCCTGGTACATCGCTAATGAAGTTGCATGGAAGACAAAAGCAGACTTCAAGAATAGAGGCCACCGTCAAGTTCTCCCATGCACAGCACTGTTGTCTTTTTGCTACGGATATTGTGGCTAGAGGCTTAGACTTTCCTGCTATCGACTGGGTCATCCAGCTAGACTGTCCTGAAGATGCTTCCACTTATATACATAGAGTTGGACGAGCAGCCCGATTTGGACGGTCTGGAAAGTCCCTTTTGATGCTTACACCATCCGAAGAGGATGGCTTTGTCAAACGGCTAGAAAGCAAAAAAGTGACTGTCAACAAGCTTAATATCAAAGGGTCGAAGAAAAAAACCATTTCGAGTCAACTGCAGGCGCTCTGTTTCCAAAAACCAGAACTCAAGTACCTGGGACAAAAGGCTTTCATTTCATACTTCAAGTCTATTTACATAAAGCAGGATAAAGAGGTTTTCGATATCGACGCTTTCCCTGCTGAAGATTACGCAAAGTCCCTAGGATTGCCTGGTGCGCCCCGTATTAAGCTCATGGAGAAAAGCTCCAAAAATCAGGACAGTGAAAAGTACTTGAAGCGTGCTAAGGACTTGAAAAACTCTGCCAGACAGCTAGTTAATTTGCAGAGCAAGGAGGAAGGTGATCAAAAGGTGAGAACCAAATATGACAAAATGTTCGAAAGACAGAACCAAAGTGTGCTCTCCAAGCACTATCTTAACATGACTGGAGTCGATAACAACTCTGATGATGAAGAGTTTATGACTGTCAAAAAAGTCGACAGCGAAATCAAAAATGAAGATATCCCAGAGCTCGATAATGCACCCACCTCCAAGCGAGCCGCAAAGCGAGCGCTTTCCAAGAAAGCATCGGCTGTTACCAAAGGCTTGGCTAAAAAGTTGGTGTTTGACGATGATGGCAACACTCATGAGATCTACGAACTCCAGGATGAGGACGATTTCCACAAAGAGGGAGATGCTCGTTCTCAAAAGGAAAAGTTTATCGACGAAGAGAGTCTTGCAATGCTGGAGGCTGATTCCAAAGATAAGGCTATCGCTAAGGAGAAGAGGCAGGAAAAGAGACGGAGGAGACAAGAGCTCGAAAAAATGGCTCTGGAGGAGAGTGATGGTAGCGAGGAAGAGGAATTGGAGGCTGACATTGATAGAGATTACGAGTCTGAAGAAGAGGAGCCCGATAGAAAGAAGGCTAGATGGTTTGATGATAAACCGGTGGCTGAGGAAGAGCATGATGAGATTACTGAGATTGAGCGTCCGCAGTCTTTGGAGGACCTAGAGTCGCTTACCGCTAAGCTTATTAGAGGCTAATGGGTTTGGTGTATGTGTGAATGCATTGTTATCGATTATGTGGAGTTATCTGGGAAAGGGATAATGTGAGGCTTGCCTGGTCTCAAGCTGATTTCTGCAGGGTGGGATTTTAGAAGCTCGCACATTTTTAAAGGAAGGCAGTTAATCTAAAGCAAACAAACACTATATATGATTGTCTTAACACTATGAATCAACCTGAAACGGAAGTATTTTTCAGGAACAATGAAACGGCATTTTAATTATAATACTGTAGCGCAAACGGAGTCGGTCAAGGTTGTGATGAACATTAAACTTCATAGAATCATTTCGAGCTTCACTGGCCCCTTTTATGTATCACTGGCCCCTTTTATACCATCTACAATATGTGTCTTATCCTCCTTTGACCGAAACTGGCGTTGGAGTCTGAACTTGAGAAATACAATCATCATGTATCTTTGAAGTAACTTTAGATGGACATTAGCCAAGAGAGCATAAACCCAGGACACATTTCTCGGCCCATGTCATTACCTGGTAGTTGAGTATACAAATAAAAACGTAAGGTCGTTGTACTCGTCAGTTTATAAAGAGTCAGTCTCATCTTCGAGGAAAACAGGCTACATTTAAGTGCCTTTTATGTCAAATGAGTCTCTAAAAATACTCTACATCCCCACACCACGTCAACATGCAGCGGAACATGTTCCAGAGAAGACTGAGTGTGGCTCAAGACACAACCACAGGCGATTCTCTTGGGCCATTGCCTGATTTAGATGGACACTCACCTGTGCAACCCATTGAAGGAAAGTTGCCTTTGTGGAGTGACTTTTTTGAGAAGAATGATATATATACGAAAGACGAATTACTTTTCCAGACTTATTATAGTGGACCGAAATCCTCAAACTTCGAAAGCCCGGTGATTTTTGTTGCTCATCACGGGGCTGGATCTTCAGGTCTATCTTTTGCTCCTCTTTGTAAATCATTGGCAGAGAATGCGACTCAAGAGGGTTGTGGCTTCCTTACATTCGATGCTAGAGGCCATGGAGGAACAAAGAACGAGTCTGCTATATCTTTCGACTTGGATGATTTCGTTCAGGACTTTGTATTCATCGTTAGCGAGTTTTGGACTCGAATGCAGTTTCAAGAGAAAGGAATCCAGCCTTCTATCTTTTTGCTGGGTCACTCGCTAGGAGGTTCCGTTTTATCCACAGTTGTGCACCAGAATAAACTGCCGTCTCACGTCGCACCCTGCATCAAGGGCCTAGTCATGATTGACATTGTTGAGGACGTTGCAGTGAAAGCTCTAGGCTCTATGGAGAGTTTTCTGCAGAAAAGACCATCGCACTTCAAAGATGTCTACAAAGCTATAGAGTGGCATTTGCAGCGTGGACTCGTTCACAATCGTCAGTCTGCTCTCATGACTGTCCCTCCATTGGTGCGTTGTAGCGATGACGGCACTTTTAAATGGGTAGCAGACTTGTACAGCACAAAACCATTTTGGAACTCTTGGTTCACCGGTCTCTCTTCCAGGTTTATCAGTATTCCGGGAAAAGTGGCCAAGATGCTCATCCTGGCCAATAATGATACACTCGATACGAATCTGATAATAGGTCAAATGCAGGGCAAATACCAGCTTGTCCTGTTCCATAGCGATTCACAGGATCTTAGTTCCACGCTCACAACTGCTACCAAAACTATCGGGGATGCCAATGAAATTGGCCATTTTATCCATGAAGATGTTCCTCATAAAGTGGCTGTCACGCTTTGGGATTTTGTTGACAGAAACGATTTGAGTAGACAGACAGACAACCCACAGCGTGATTTGATTAATCGTTTGAATGCAAAGTGGGGGTCAAAGGGGAATGTATGAGCATATTTTGCTTCTTTCGTGGCTGCGGGAACGGCCTTTGAAAGTAGATTTGTATATCGATGACACATGAAAGCTCATAAAGGTTTGTTTGTGCTGAACTCTCTTAGAAAAATGGTCACACAAAGTTTTTCAAGTGGACAAAGAGGTATCATGTCTAGATACTTCTCAATTGAATCGCAAAATTGTGTTTAGATCAATTGAAAAACAATGTCCTGTGAACTCATTTACAACGAAAACGGGGATCACCGTGTTGCCGTGTTGGGCTAGATGGATCGTTGACGAATGTAGTATGCACAAAATTTTTTCTCAGCAAGACATATTCTCACAAGAAGAGTGATAGAGTATCCAAACATGGACTATAATGAGAGTCTCGATACAGATATACCTCTGTGTTTCTGCAAGCGCATAGTGAATTACCCACCACTGCTTCAATATAAACCTGGATCTTAATAGCCTTCACCTGGACTCTACTTTCAAACCTTCTATCTCGCTCAGTTACGATGTGGACAGACGGAGCAACTTATTACAAAGTACGGAATTCACTTAAAGCTAGTCTCGCGCTCGAACCATATCAACAAGTAATCACCTGCCACAGTGATTGATATCTTTGCTGAACCACAAGTGGAGTCACATATTTTCACTGCTAAGATGTGACGAGTGTAGTTTTGAAGATAGAAAGCGTTTAGAGATGAATAGATGATATCGCGGTCCTCTTTGTATGCATCTAAAATTTTAGCTTATTTGTCTCTATCACAAAATTTTAAAAAAGTCCTAGAAGCTGACGCGTCTGAAGTTTTAAAAGTTCTATCGCCGGGAGTAGTGAAGGTCCAAACTGTAAAGGAATTTTTCCCAAGGCCTCGATATCTTTATACATACATCACACAAGAATTATGTGGACTACACCCGAATTATTTATTTTATGTTCTTTCTAGTTAATTAGGGAAGCAGATAGATCTGTTGAATACGAGCTTCAACATGGTGCATGAAATTAACTCTTTTAATATAGTCACATAGACTTGTATACTCTTTTGTGAAACCGAAAAACAATAGATTCACACGCATCCCCGTTAAACAACCGGTTTTTGAAGTACAATTGCAGTGTGGTGAAAACCTTATTAAAAAAGCAACAAACAAATGGTATCTCTCCTCCCTGTCACAGCAGCATCTTCCCCTCCACTATTCACTCTATCAAGTCATAGTTTCCCTTCTTCCCATAAAAATGCACTATGCTGCGATCACTCCACAGTCATGGTATCCAACTCTCTCTTCTCCTTAGTATCTTTAGCATCATTCTCCAGAGTCTCCACAATCTCGTCAATCTTCTTGCGAGCCCAGTAAAATCCAGGATTAATAAGGAAAGGTCTCAGGTCAAATCTGTTATCATCTGGTGAATAAGATTCTGCGTGATACGACGGTGTAGAAACAGTCTGTTTGTGCCTGTTCACAGCGTAATACCACCAAAACCGCTTCACCTTGTCAGCCGTCTCTCTCGGTGTCTTTTCTCCAGACCACATGTGCAGAAGCTTTACAAACATCGAGTAGGGTCCACACTTGTTCACCTTTCTCAGTCTACCAAACATGGAAAGCTCTTTGTAGGTAAATCCCATGTCCGCTTCGTCTGACTGAACATGTGTATCCGTTATCGGTTCCAGCTCAGCCGTTGGTGTTGCATCTATAAACTCTGTTAGAATAGGAAGATTGAACTTTTCAACAGAAAACTTTATAAAGGAAATCAAGTCCGTCTTGGATATGCCCCCAATCGGGTTGATATCTGCCGAGGAGCAGTCGTACTTGGTGAGATAGCCCCTCAATTGCTCGTCCACGTTTGCAGACCCAAGAACAAGAAGCCCCCCGGTGTTTGTTCTTCCACGGGTCCATGGAAGCAGTTGTGCAAACAAGTATGCCGTCACCATTCTAAGTCTTGCTTGAATATTCTGCAAAGCGAGATTTTGTATCTGAGTTCCGCCAAACACTTTATATACAGGACGCTTTCCTGTTGACACTTCAAACAGATTGATCATAGCGTTAACCGCTGAGTCCATGTTGAGATCTACATGGTATGACCCGATCTTGTTGGCCAGATCTTTAGCCCGCTTCCTTGTTTCTTTTGACGAATTCTCTGTGCCCATAAAGCACGTGTGGAAGATCTTGTTTGCCAGTTCCTGGGGAGAGTTAGGAATCCATCCCTCCTCCATGTTAGCTACAGAAGCAACGTCTTTGATAACTTGCTTATTTCCCTTTTCACATGCCTCTACTACCAGACAGCACATAGAATGAACCAGTACAGCCGTGGCGCATGAGTCTATTCCACCACTGAGCGGAAGAAAGAAACCTGATCCATTGCATCTCCTCACATAGTCCCACAACCAACATGCAGGGCCCAAGGCAATCTCCTCTTCAGGCTGATGGTATCTGATCTCTTTTGAGTAAGACGGAACGATTTCAGGGTCAAAAGTTACAGAGTGCGGCGAGAGCTCAACGGGGACATGAACCCGTTTGTATTTAGGAGACTCTATGCTTTGCAAACCGTGAGAGATTGAAGACTTGTAGCTGCGTACATCTTCCAAATCTATAGTGGCTGTGAGAACTTCCACGTCGTTGAGGGAAAATTGAGATCCCTGTGCAACCACTGTGCCGTTGACCACAATAAGTGAGCACCCGTCGTAATACAAACGATCGCCATCGCACCCTTTCTGGTTCGCATACAAATATATACCACCGCATTTCGTGGTTGCCTCAATGATGAGTCCCATCCTAGTGTTAAGTTTACGCAGTTCATGATGAGACCCCGAAGAATTGGTAAAGATCTCTACTCCGTCCAAAGCCATTTGCACGTGAGGAGCCTGCGGTGTGAATAGCTCTTCACACGTTTCTGCTCCCAAGCATGTGTCCAGTGAGGAAACTACAGCGTCCCCAATATCTGTGCTCAATTGACCCGTGATCTTTTGGATCATCCGAGGCAGAATGAATTCTTCAACGTATTGAGCTTTGAGCCATGGAGTGAAAAATCTCATCTCTCTGTAGTTCCCATCATTGGCGAGAACCAATTTCGGCCTGATGAAAAGAATCTTACCATCGTAAGATAGCACCCGACAATTGTACCTTCTGTTTCGATGAATAATCGGCATACCAATGTCAAGCAGAATGGAATAGGTTTCCTTGTTGGTCAAAATAGAAGCATACATTTCCCATGAGTGCAAGTAGGTGTCATTCTCCATAAAGTGGTCCAAACATCCGTACCCGGGTACTTCCAATTCTGGTCCCACTCTAAGCGTGGCATGTTTTGCTTTGGCCTCAAGAATTGACTGTAAAATACGGTCCCTGTTTCCCTCAAAATCCAAAGCCCATTGATTCAAAGAGCATGTGGCAACGGTGATATAGTGTGGCATGTTATGTTTTGAGTGTATTGTGAGAAGGGCTCACAAAACGTTGCTTCATTTTTTTTTGCCTCTACTTTTATCACATATTTGTTTGACAATTTTAGTTGGGCTTCTTGGTTTTGGACTGTCGTGATCTACAGATCTTGAATTCTTTTTCGTTTTAGCAGAGATCGCTTTCCGAGATTATGCCTTGAGAGCTGTCTAGCTGACGAATAATCTCTTTCAGATATTGAGAGTGGTGAAGTAACACTTGCCTGAATGCCAAAAAAGGTATAGGTTATTTGTTGCCTTTGGTTTTCCTTAAGTTTTGAATAAAATAGATTGATGATTACGATAGTAACAGCGCGAAACTAGGAAAAATATGTTCAGTATTGGGCAAAGGCCAATCAAAAGTTTCGGCTGGACAGTTAATCAAAGGCTTAGATGCTCGAGACTTTTCTTTTGGAAAATAAATAACGAGAATTAGACGTATTTATATACTCATCGAGTGAATATGTTGCCTTTAAGTAAGCACCTGACTCGACCTTCCTTGGAGAGTAAGCTATCTAAAGAGATGCTACACGCTGCGGTATGATATCATTTATGGGAAGACTGTACATTCCAGTTTATAGACAAACAAAGATACATAAAAAAAGATAAACCCGACGCGGGGCTCGAACCCGCAACCTTTTGATTAAGAGTCAAACGCTCTACCGATTGAGCTAGCCAGGCTGTTATGAAAACGGAGGCCAAAAAAGCGTCTGTATGCTTGCAATTATAATGCTAGTTTGTCAGTGCGCTGTTTTCGGGCGTTGTTTCTACCGATGTGTGAGTCTCATCTTATAGTTACTGCTGAAATATTATATATGTGTTTAAATGTCAGCTTCTACATGAAAAAAGCTACTTGTTTCGATCAAATACTCAATCAATAAGAATTGATTATTGATTTTCTTGCGATTCATCGGAAACCGTCACCCGGGGTCGTCAAGTACACCGATCAGATGTGTTTGAGTGGACGCTTAGGTGCTTAACGATTGCATCTAATTATCGATTAACAGGGCCGGTATACCAAAGGTACCACAACACACACGATATACAGCGATGCAAAAGTCATGGCGGTTTGACAGACATGGGTCGAGGCAAGCATCAAATGACTTTTCGAGGCAAATCAACGAATACCGAAGTGTTCAGGCTCATGTAACGCAAGATCAAGATCACAAATGTAGCAACACGATTTCACACCCAAGCGAAAGCACACAAAACTACACCTCCCAGATTCGAACCCATGACATCGATCCATCATGTTTGAGAGTGACGGTGAGTATACCCTGAAAAACTGTCGATAACTCTTTAGGATTCGTTCCCATAACAGCGATTTTCTACTCCGTGTTCCACCCTACGGAGGGTACCAAGGTCATTCACCAGGTGCCTTCAGGGTCGATCGTTCCATCGTGGAAGTCGGACTCTTCATCTCTTCCAGCTCCATTATTCGATTTTGACTCGGTCAAGAATTTTGTAGTCCCCAAACCGCAGCTCTGCAATCGTCTGCTTACCTTCAAAGTGGGGCAATACAGAGTACTCGGATTTCCCGTTCACATATACGGCACGCAGTACGCGAGGAACTCGTTCAACTTCAATCTCTGCTTTGTATTTCCCTACGACAGTGAGACTGTGCCTTATGAAGGGCAAATCTCTCGTATGGGCAAAATGTTCCGAACGTTAGAGGAGCAGAGTCAACTATTATCTCAAAAGACACCTGATTTTGAAGTCTTTTACCAAGAGAGTTCAGATCCCAGCGTAGATCTGCCCGCAAGTCGACAAGGCTCAACCATGGAGTTGAGTGAAGATCTTAAGTATCTGAAATTTGCAGACAAAAACCAGAGTGCAGGCAGATTAGCATCTCAGTCTTTAATGGACCTACCTCCCGGGCAGAAACGAGCTGCTCAACCCAAACTTTCCTCGATCGAATCTTTGATTCAACAAATCTACCAGGATCTGAATAATTACTCAGAATGTCAAATTCCCATCGACGGGGCAAACTCTGTGGATATCAAACTCTTTCCCACTCTTACACCGCCTCCTCGAATCGGTGTGTCTGATGTGCCAGTTCTGCTTTTGGAACTTGATGGTATGGTGGATGTCAATTGGGACCCGACAATGCTGAAGATTCTACCCTTTATCAATGGAGTAAACTCCGTTTCAAAGATTGCAGAGCTTGCCGAGGCTGACTACTCCTTAACAAGCCAATGTATCCAGCATCTGATTTACTACAAAGCTGTTTCTGTCATTGATATCTTTCAGTTTTCAAATTCATATGCCCCCACATCTGAGATTGGGAATTTCCTTGAAAACAATGAAATTGCTCAGCAGTGTCAGCTTTACGTTGCAGCATTATCGCCGTTTGCTGGTCTACCATTGACTCCACCTTCAATATCCAGCAAATCCCAGAGCAATAGGGACAATGACCTCGAAAGCTTCAGGTCAAACTCTTTTCCGAGAAACTCGGTGAAAACGTTGTCTGTGTCTCCCAAACTCAGCAAATATGCAATGAGGGCCATGAAGCGGCTTGCTCTTCCATCAAGATCAAAGTTATTCTCCCTTTATGTATCGCTGCACCAAGGTCAGAGTGTCAAAGAGTGGGTTTTGGAGCATTCCTCAGATTTGCAAAACATAGATGTTCGCCGCTTTATATCTTATGGAGTTTTGCACAGAATCATTTATAGAGTGCGTGAATATCCGGTCAGTTCCCATCTAATTCATCAAAAGGAAAGTGATGCGGATGGCTTTAACAATGGGAAAACAAGCGCTAGTAGGATGCATTTCCTAACAGAGCTTGAGCCATCTTCCACAGTGAAAGATTCACCAGCGGACAACTACTTGCAGCTGAAACCGTATTTGAGTGATGTTAAAGATTTTGATTTTATATGCACCAAGCTGGGAATGCCGAAGAAGCATGTAGAGAACACGATGAGTGATCTATCAGATTGGAGCCGAATATTTTCTTGATTTCAGACGCAATTTACTGCATTGTGGTAAGAGTGACGGAAAGCCATTCTGTTGTTTGCCACAGCGGTTTTGGTTAAATGGTTTCGTTTATGATGAGCTAGCAGTTCCATTTTTTTTCTTCGGAGCCAAGAATGCATCAAAATAAAATTCTCAAGCGTGGCCAATGTTGACTATGTCACATTTTATCGGAGGCAGAGTAGGCAGGCAGATAATTGTGGGCACAGATAGAGGAACGTATGGATGAAGAAATTCGGTTTTTTTTCATCACGTGCCATGCTAACTCACTAGCTTTGAAGAAAAAATCATGTCTCCAATAACTCAAAGCCTAGCTTATGATCCTCTCGAATACAAAAACCGCAAATCGCATGTCACACAGCTGTCACACATAATCAATCAGCACCGGCTGTCCAGTTTATAAGTGAGTAAATCGAAAGGAGCCTTCTAGAAGGAGATCACCTTTAGGTGACCAAAGTGATTCGTTTGAAACCGTTAACTGCAGAGGCGGTTGAACGAGAACAAAGCCGAATACTCTCACCTTGACTAATGAGCCTGAATTCTGCTTCCACTTTATTCCCACATTAATAAAAGCTTTCCAGATAACGGTTAATCGTTGAACCGGTGCCCTTCTCAAAAAATGTGCTTTCGCATCAACAAAGAATTAGAGGTCGCCATATGAGGGCACCCATCTTATAACGTTTACAATACTTGCGGCTATTGACAATGCCGTTAATGAGGTTTAAATTGAGCCCTGAAAGATCTTGTTTGTTCCTTCAGGAAAGATATCGTTGCACTAAGCGAGTATCAACCTCTCATTCATGCCAATTTGTGAATTGAAAATATCTTTCTTCACCAGAATTACCTAGCTAATGAATATTCTTCCCCTGAGCTATATCACAATAATTCCCTCCCCATCTTTACAATATTAACAATATTCCTTCAGTTGACAAAAATACAAATAGAGAGACGGGGAGGAAAGGAAGATCAAATGAGAAGAAGAATAAGGAAGAATAAATAATAGAGAAAAAGTAAGAAAGAAAAAGTAAGAAAGAAAATAATGAAAAAAAAAAAGTAGCACAAATTACTCTTCTGAAGTGGAATCGGCCACTCTATAATCTCAAGATCATCTCGCCTGCTTCGCTTCAGAGATTTCAGAAACAATCCTTTTCTGTCGCCACAAACAATATTTGTCGACATTTATTCATGCACCTTCATGCAACCTCAAATCGCGCTTAGATACAAACATAAACATAAAACTCCCAGGTATGGGTACGGACTCAGAATCAGTAGATGTTGTCGTACGTTGCAGGGGGAGAACCGCAAAAGAAGTATCAGCCAAGGCTGCAATCGCTGTGTCAAAAACAGGAGAAAATCAAGTCAGCGTGAACAACTCTGGCGACTCGTCGTTGGCTTCGCAAATATCTTCAAGGGTATACACTGTTGACCAAGTCTTCGATCCATCGACCGACCAGACTACAATATTCAACCGTGTAGCAAAACCACTTTTTAAGCAGTTCACACAGGGTTTCAATGTCACGATATTTGCATACGGACAAACAGGTACGGGAAAGACTTATACCATGTGCGGTGACGAGCGAATTGTTGACGGTACACCAGCGAGCGAAGCGGGGATCATTCCACGCGTTTTATTTGAACTTTTTCAAGAGTTTGGAGAAAATGATGCTACAAAGGGCATAGATTTTGCTGTAAAGTGCTCCTTTATGGAACTGTACAATGAAGAGTTGCGTGATCTCTTGAACACGGAAAACAGACAGTCCAAAGTGAGAATATTCGAGCAAAGACCATCACCGCTCGCGGTATCAGACTCTTCAAACAAGGGAGTCATACACATTGATGGGATGGAAGAAGCTTACATCTCTTCACCACTGGAAGGGTTAGAACTATTGCATAGAGGTATCAGTAAAAGAATGACGGCTTCAACAAAGATGAACGATACGTCTTCCCGTTCTCATACTATATTCACCATAAACCTATTCAAAAAAGAGGCAGCGGGCGAGTATAGAGTGGCAAAGATGAACTTGGTCGACTTGGCTGGATCCGAAAACGTTGCTAGGTCAGGGGCCACTAATATAAGAGCTAAGGAGGCTGGCTCCATAAACCAGTCTCTTTTAACTCTTGGAAGGGTCATAAATGCCTTGGTCGACAAACAAAATTACGTGCCTTACAGAGAATCTAAACTGACAAGAATTTTGCAAGATTCGCTGGGCGGTAAAACGAAAACTGCTCTTATAGCCAATGTTGCACCTTCATCTTTGGATTTCCAGGAAACGATATCTACGCTGGAATATGCGTCAAAGGCGAAAAGTATAAAAAACACAGCACAGTTTGGTACGCTCGTGATGAGAGAAGTTTTACTGCGAGATTTTGCCCTGGAAATGGCAAAGATGAAACAAGACCTGATAGCCACTAGATCAAAGGAAGGGGTTTTCATGAGTGAACATAATCACAAAGAGCTTATGCTTAACTATGAGAACTACAAGATCCAAGTGGATGAACTCTCTAGAGGGAAACAGCATTTGGAAGAAGAGAATAAGATTCTCCGCGCAAATCTTGCTGATGAAAAATTCAAAAAGAGGCAGTCCCAAAAAGCCTCAATGCTCAAAGACCAACAAATCGAGCAGTTATCGAACCAGGTGAAAAAGAAGGAAGCTGAAAAGATGAATGCGGAATCTTTACTTGGTAGTCTCGTTCAATCGCTTGAGAGGGATTTCAAACACCTTCAGAATGCAAAAGCTCAAAGTGAGCTTTTCCTCCAAAACGATGTAAGCTCAGTTGTCGAGAATCTCTTGGTCAGACTGAGTGAGCTTGTCACCGACGTAGAGGAGCATTCATCATTGAAGAGCTCGGTGGTTGAAATCAAGGCTCTAACTCGTAAAGTGGAGAGTCATGTTGAAGCTGCAAAACAGGCGATCGTGTCTAACGCTTTAAACCCTTTATATGAGATGGATGGGAAGATAGAAGCAATTGTTGCTCAAGTTCAAAAGACTAGAGAGCTTGCCCAAGAGCTTGTGACTAGTTCTGGAGACAAGATGGATAGCATTCTCTCTGCGAACACCGACTTCGATTCATTTATTTCTAATGGATTCTTCGAGAACCACGATGAATCTGTCAACTTGCACAAAGTCGAGCAAAATGAGCTGGTCTCGGCAGCACTTGATTGCTTTCAGCAAGAACTGAATACCCAAGTTCAATCCTTCTCGGAATCTCTTCGACAATCACTTTCCTCCTCGTTTGATAACGGCATGGGGGCCACAATCGGTCAAACCATTTCCTCGTTGAAACAGCGGCGAGCTTCCTGGAGAGGAAAAGCCATACCAGACATGTCCGATGCTCCCTTACATTCTTTACACACCATGACCGACAGAACTATTGGAGACTTGCAAAATGTGAATAAGCAAAGGTGGACCTCGCTGCAAGCTCTACGAGAAACCAACGATACCTCCTCCAGACAGGTCACAGAGCTATGCATGCAGCAGCAGGATTGCTTGAATAAAATGGAGAATGACGTAGAAATTGCTGTGAATTCCGGGAAAATGTCCAAAACTGTCTTGAACGAGATAGAGAATCAACTCGAGGGCACAAGGGCCAACATCGATAAACATATCTTGCAAGCATCCCTTAAAGAGCCCGACTACAAGAAGGTGGAAAAATTGCTGCTGTTACCTCCACCGTTGCCAAGCTCTCCAACTCGACTTGTTGAGGAAAAGGAGAATAACGTTCGCAAGCGCAAATTGGAGAGTGCTGTTACCCTCAAACGGCCCAATCTAAGGCCGACTGCATTACCAAGGCGACCAATACGGAAACCTTTTATGGAGACGAAGAATTATGTGTCACGGAAATCTTCTACGGAGACAAGAAATCATCTTTAGTATTGGGCAATGGCAATTTTGCCGGTTCTATAGTTGATGTGAGAAAGTTAATGAGGCTAATATATTCATCTGGCAGCATCTTGCGGTCTTTTTCGAAAACTGTTGCCGAGGCCATGCCTGATATACATTGCCTTGACAGTACTCGGCTTTGAGGTTTCAGACATTCAATTTGTACGTCTAGGGACATTGATCTTACGTTGGTGTAAAAAGTGAAATGGCACGTATGATGATTGAGCAGATCTAGAGTGAAGAGGTATACAACGAGCAAGATTCTTTTTTTTTTTTTTCAAAGTTATTCAAGTTGTCCCGATGCATCAACATCAATGAATTAGAATTGAGTATATACAACTTCTGGCCCATTACTGAACTGATAGACTTTATACTGATTGTCTCTAATTCTTGACGGAGTGCTGTTGCTGATGTGACAAGGAGTCCACAGAACAAAAGCAGCAGCGATGAGTTTAAGAAGATTTGACATAAGCAGACAGTAGTCGTAAATGGATTTTCTTTCAGTAGGACTATAAAGCCTAGATGAAAAAGGAAAAAGGAAAAAGAAAAAAGGGGCAGAGCCATATAAGCCCAAGAACAAGGGGTGTGCAAATGCTATAGGGGGTGCATATTACCACAGCTCCGCACTAATCGTTTGTAAAAGTGGGGTTGTTATTACTTTTGGCGACCTGTATGGGGGGCAGGGTTCCATGCAAACACTGTGGACTATTTGTCCAGAAATGGGACAATCGTCTCATTTGCTTCGTTTTATTTTATGATTCATTGATTAATGATCAGATTCTCAGTTACAGACCACACGTTCCTGGAGAGGCAAAAATTTAGACTTGATTTGTCCAGTGGATTGTGATGCTTCCTAAAACTCATGAGAGTTCTTTCTAAAGGTCTTTTATAGTAAAAGGGCAAAGATTACCAGTCGACTTAAACAGAAACATTTGTGTTTACAACTACATTGGATTGATTCGATGACGTCGTTTAATGGTAAAACAAAAATTGTTCGCCTCTATTCCCAGAAATACTGTCGGTGGATGCCATCTCATTGATACAATTTAATCCGAGAATAAAGATCATCTCGGATGCATTAATCTCAAGATCATGTCTTCCACTTTAGGGACAATCCGGACTCCCAATGTGACCACAGATCAGAGACCAATGTCATGGGTAAGAAAAGGAAAACTATTTCATGCTATCATTTTCCCTTCGGTTCAACGATCGCTTTTGAGACATGTATTCATTCAAAACGTTATATTTTTTCGTGTATAAAAAAAGGTACTGACACCACCAAAAAGCTATTCCATTATTGCTCATCATCTCAAATCCGAGTTGTGACCTCCAAAACTCTTTCTGAAATGCTCTGCACTGGATCTGCTAGTCACGCTTCTAGCGGACGAAGAGCTCGATCTCCGTCTCTGTTTTCTAGCACTTCCTGGATCAACATCCCTTCCTCCCAGCTGTCTGGCAAAGAGCGACAGAATATCAGTCAGAGAGACAACTCCAATCAACTTTCCAGGTCTGCCTGTATCCTTTTCTGTAATAAAATTCAAATAGTGCTGAGAGGAGGAGGACGAGGAGGAAGTTAATGGCGGAGGATTTGGCTGCGAAGTAGGAGAGGCTGGAGGCTCCGGATGAGATCCTGAGAGAAATGCATCTTCTGCGTTTGGAGATCCATACGGTTTAACTACCCATAAACGGTGAGCCTGAGTGGCCACCATTTTGGCAATAGTTCTTCCTAAAGAAGAAGTGGATGTCACGTGGAAGATGGGGAAAGAGTCTTTTCCCAATTCTAGACCGCGCGTGTTCAAAATCACAGATATAAAGTGCAGACATGACTTGTAAAGGAGATTGGATTTTGAGGTGGACGAAACGTGTTTCACGTCTGTGACAGATATGTTGCCCAGTAAATTGAACGACTTATCAACCACCGCCAAAGAGGAAACTTTGAGATTGTGCATTGTGATCAGTGCTTCAATCAGCTGCTGGTCGCCAAATACGGAAACCACATTAGTGGAGCCAATACCTAAAGAGGCGATAGTTGATTGGAGCAGAGGATCCAACGAGGGGAACCTTCTGCCATTGTCCCAGAGATATTTCATTAGCCGTCTTTGTGAAAGAATTCCGGTTATGACATTGTTATTAGTGATTGCGATTCTGTGAACCCCTGAGCCTAGTGCTCCTACAACAGAAGCCAAAGTGTCAGTTTCCTCTAGTTTGATGAATGGATTCTTTGTAGAGAGTTTAATGACAAATCTGGTAGGAACTTGCTCTCCTCTTTGAGCCTTTTGAACCAAAAGCGGAATATCAGACCGAGGCTCATAGTCAATGTTGGAAATCTCTTCAAAATCAAGTCTGTTTAAAACGAGAAGTAGGTACGAGTTGAGATCTGTGTAGTCGAAAGTGAGACACTCCATGTCATTTTCGCATCCTTCAACTGGAACAGATGTTAGATTATTCTTGACAAGCGTTCCAAACGCCTGTTCGCACGATATGTCTCCACTGATGAAGACGAGTTTATTCCGCTCCACCAATTCTGATAGCGGAACGTTGTACCATTCTGTGGATGGGCCCGAAGTGCTCACTTTCAAGGAAGGGACAGAACTGGCTACAGAAGAGACTGAAGTTGAGCGAGACATTGAAGAAGATGCCGTAACTGGCTGGTTCGGGACTGGACAGTTTGTGGGTCCCAAGTCCATCGATGTCACATCGGCGTTTAGTTGTTCGAGCGGAGGTGGCGTCGAAAGCAATTCCACTATGGATGTTTGTCTTGGTCTCGGCTTGGGGGAATTGGGCGCTCTCAAGGAGGGAGAACCAGGATACTGATTGAACATGATCGAGGCGTGGAACAACCAAAAGATTTGAGTGACTCTTTGTGGAGGTTGCTTACATCATGCATGGTGCACCGCCACAGATTATTTCTTTGGGTCATCTCATATAGTCTCTGAAGCGAAGCGGAAGAGACGCGAAAGAGATTCAGCGGAAGAGATAACAGTAAAATCAATTTGTGGCCATATCATCGGGAGCCTTTTCAGTCTACATCATCTCTGAAGCGAAGCGGAGGAAATGATTGTTGAATAAATTCGTGATCGCTTTAGAGATTTCCTTACGATTCCACATCGTCAGGTGTCAGTCTAAATAATTGACAACTCTTTGACTAAAGAGTGCCAGTAAAGGGTCAAAAGATTTTATAATCAACGGCGAAACAATCGTAGGTGTTACAAATCAGAATATACAAAAAGTCTATAGCGATCTTCGATTACAGTATCACGTGATCAATCATCTTTCCACACAGCTCAATCTGGGAAGTCTCATTTGATGGATTATCCCCTCTTCGTGACATAAAAATGTCGATGGCTATGTATCTCTCTTGTAGATCATCGAGAGTAGAGCGTTTGATTGATGATCATACACGAGAGAATAAACCTCCCATCATCCCTCGAGGCATTGGACCTATCCAGACCTACGGCTCCTTCAAATCACTATGATATTTGTTTTGATATAAAGTGGCTGATCAGATTTGCAATTTCTTTCAATCGTTTGAAAAGATTCCAAGAGTATTCATTGCTGAGGAAACACAATTGGGAAATAACTGTTCTAAGAAACCTTCTATCGAGACGAGACAATTATCCTCAAACTTGACAAGAGCTTGAGTCTGAGACTTTTTTGATCATGCGATTGCCAGATTTATTCCATTCATGTGAAGAAAAGTACGAGGAGCTTTTGAAACGTTTGAGTGATTTCTATGAAGGCTACTCATTTACCTCTATTGCCTGCTGAGGTTTCCATCCTGCTGGTGAGGAGAAAACTTTGTTAAGACTCACGCACCTCTTTGCTTCCCATCTTCCTCCATTTGTTATGTAGCGACCTTACTGCTCAATCCTGCTACTTGAGGCTATGGTTTTCGAGCCTTGCAAGTGATTATTTTCTCCTCCCGCTACTCTATCCCATTCTGATCCTTCTTCTCCTTCAACATTTCAAGTTCCGAGACTCAAACGGTAGCTTTCGTAATTGCTCCGAGGCTCTGGCACAACCTTGATCCTCTTTTGTTCTTGAAATCGTACTTCAGCTGGCTATGGACTTCTCTTGCAAAACAACAATACCATGAATGCAGGTCCATATAAAGATTTCATAGTTCAAAGGAGAAGTTTAACAAAAGCTCTCCAGTTTTTGAGTATCTAATCCTGATCGCATAACGTAACGGTTTGCTTTTTACTCATGAGATTGGTCTGTGGATTGTCGAGGAGTGCGGTCATTGAAGCGAAGCGGAAATGATCGCACGACGTTCACTTTTAACCTTGAGATACCCTTCCATAGAGGGACATCTTCGAGCAAGGGTCCTAATCGCCAACCTTGGTAGTAGTGCATCTCTTCGTTTCTTCGTATCCACTGAGCTATTCTACAGGACTGCAGATAGGCTTTGGCTTTATGACGTCCGTGGGATCAATGAAGCTCTTTATTGATGACATCGGTCTGTGGCTCATCATCAAGCGTGATTTACAGTGGAGGATAAAGAAGTACGAGTGATTGATGAATTTGGCTCATTAGATGTTTTCTCTCTTTTGGTTTTTCGTTCACTTTGTACACGACGTCCATATCATCGCATCCAGAAACTCTGAGTCTCTGCACTGCGTTGCAATCTCGTGAAGAATATATTAGGCCGAAAAATCTAGCTGACGAAAGATGAATCAATGTTTTTTGACAGGGAAGTCTATACACCAAGCGAGAGACCGTAATCTGCCCCTCCACGAGGCTCTTGCTCTAATCTCTCCATCATTTGTTTGATCCGTACACCGACCATACTTTTCGTCGCACTCTGACGTACAGGTCAGTCATATTTGGGTATAAAAAGGCACTATCGCACATTGTTAGACAACAGCCACTATAGCGCTAATGACGATCAGACAATGATCCAAGGCGAAACATAAAAAATGATAGTAAAGGCACCTGTAACCATAGGTACATGTTTAGCTTTTGGTATCTCGTTAGCGTATGCTGCGGGCAATTTGACAAACATCGTTGAGTATGGAGATAACCCTAACGGTACTTCAGTACACTTGTTCAACTTAGCAATATGTATGCTGTCATATGGCATAAGCGGTGAGACGGAGGTATGGACAGACGAGAGCAGGCTTGTCCATTTTAACTTTATGGAACCGAACTTTATTTCTAAGACTGATAGAATTATGAACTACTGTGTTGTAAGGTATGCAGGAAATAGTACTTTAAGCTACCAATTTGGATATGACGAATATGGTCAACAGGGTGATCTAATAAGTGTGCTGAATAGGATAGATACGTGGTTGCCACTGGTCATCGAAAATATACAGCCATACGGGAATACCGGTGCCGTGAATGATCAACGAGATAAATACGCAAGCCACTACATAGCGTATGCGGGCATTTACTCAGATGACTGCGTCAACACAGAGTCGCATGGCGCGTATAATGATCAATGTTCTGATCAGTTCGCAAGCCCAACACGTATCGATACACAAAATATCAATACTTCTCTCATTCCTCATCTTCCTCTTTTTCTACCGACTCCCATTTACCCCAAGCACCTTTCATTTCGGATAGACAGTATCTCAGCCTGAAAAATTGCCGTTCATCTCTCGCTGAGGTATCCCTTTCCTCAAGCCATGTGCAATGAACACTTTACGGAAATGTATATTCGCGGAGATGGTTCATGTCTTCGCTGCCATCAAGGAAATACACAAGTTCAATGAACAATGCAGATCCTGGTGAGCTACCTCTTGAGTTTCGAAGAAAATAGAGGAGCTGATCCCTACTGAGTAACTGATAGTTTGCAAACCTTTCTCGACTGCGTGGCTAATTAAGGGAGGTGGTCAATATAGGGGCAATGTCATGAATTACTTACAAAATTCAACTCCAGGTTTCCATCCTACTGGTAAGGAAGAAGATACTAAAGACTCACGTGGTCATAAAGATTTAATGGTTCAAAGGAGAAGAGTACTAATAGCTCTCTGATTTTTGAAATCATCTGATCCTGATCGCATAACGTAATGGTTTTGCTTTTCACCCATGACATTGGTCTGTGGATTGTCGAGGAGTGCGGTCATTGAAGCGGAGCGGAAATCATCACACGAAGTCCACTTGTTACCTTGAAATATCCTTCCATACAGAGACATATTTAATGAAGGGTATTCATCGCCACCTTGGTAGTAGTGTATCTCTTTGTCTCTTCCTATCCAGTGAGCTAAACTGCTGGACCGCAAATAGGCTTTATGATGTACGTGAGATCACTGAAGCGTAGCGGAAATGATCGCACGACGTGATTGTTTTTCCTTTTAACTGATGACGTTGGTCTGTGGCATATCATCAAGCGTGAGTTACAGTAGATGCTAGAGAAGTACAAGAAATTCATGAATTTAGCACATTAGATGTTTTGTTTCTCTTTTTCGTTTACTTGTACACAACGTCCATACATTCGTCGCATCCAGAAACTCATAGTCTCAGCCATATTTATAACTTGGTGATTCAAGGCAGTGAGTGCGCTTTGGACCAAGTTCGCAACCTTTATGCATTTTTCACATAGGCTAAAACTTCCATGCATCGGGCATTGCAGCTCATCGCCTCTTACCCAAAGATTTCGCGGACGGACTCATCAGCCACCTAAAAACTGAAGATAGATCTCAAGTGTAGCGATTTTACGCATTCTCTAGACAACCAAAAGAAAAAGTAATAATCGTTCGATCATCCCCCTCACGTTTCGAAAATTGCATGATTTTATTTTTTTCTCGTACAGGAGATGGTGCAGATAATGTAATATGTGACACGTGACTAGGCCAACTTGCTCAACATTGATCAACTAGTGCATGTCTCTGATCAAAATATCCAAAAAAGCAAACGATGGAGAGACAAACCTCTTTTTCAACCTTTCAATAAAATTTCCCCAACTTTAATCCCTCTACTGATCATCTCCGACAATTTCCGAGCATCGTTACATAAGCGATTACGTAAAAGTACATACCCAACAAATGCACACTCCTGCAGAGTATTTAACAATCTTTATCGCAGCAGAAAGTCATCTTCTCACACCATGACTGAAATGGAAGCCGTTGATATTACCGCGGCCAATGCTGTGGCTGCGGGGACAAATAGAAAGTCCAAGAGAATTGTGGCTGCTGGTGTTGGAGGCAAGCTCATGGGTACAAAGAATATGACCGATGTGACTGCGGATCAATTGGCTCAAGATTCCTTGCAGGCTCTTCTTGCTAAGGATCAGGCAGAGAAGGAGAAGTTTGAGCGTCAAAAGCACATTTCCGATCAACCATGGACGATGCAAAACTGGTCCCAGCACATCAACTGGTTGAACTTTATACTTGTTGTTGCTTTGCCGGTTTTCGGTATCACCGCTACATTTTGGGTCCCTCCTCAATGGAAGTCTGTTCTTTTGGGATTTGGTTTGTATGTGATGGGTGGAATTTCCATTACTGCCGGTTACCATAGATTGTGGTCTCACAGAGCTTACTCAGCCCGCACTCCTATAAGAATCATCTATGCCTTATTCGGAGCTGGTTGTGTTGAAGGCTCCATCAAATGGTGGGGTCACTCTCACAGAGTTCACCACAGATACACAGACACCAACCGTGACCCATACGATGCCCGTAAGGGATTCTGGTGGTCTCACATGGGATGGATGTTGACTCCTTCTAACCCAAGATACAAGGCTCGTGCCGATATTTCTGACTTGGCCGACGACTGGGTTGTGCGTGTTCAACACCGTCACTATCTTTTCATCATGGTTTTCATGGCCTTGATCCTTCCAACTCTTATTGCCGGTTATTTCTGGAATGATTATCTTGGTGGATTTATCTACGGAGGTATTCTTAAAGTTTTCGTCATTCAACAAGCCACTTTCTGCGTCAACTCGCTTGCTCACTGGATTGGTGTACAGCCATTTGACGACAACAGAACTCCACGTGACCATTTCTTGACTGCAATTGTCACTTTTGGTGAGGGTTACCACAACTTCCATCACGAGTTCCCATCTGACTACAGAAACGCTCTCAAGTGGTACCAATACGACCCAACCAAGCACGTGATCAAGCTGACCTCAAAGCTCGGTTTGGCTTACAACCTAAAGACGTTTTCTCAAAACGCCATTGAGCAGGGTCTCATCCAGCAACAGCAAAAGAAATTGGACCAGGCTAGAGGACGTCTTAACTGGGGTCCATCTCTGCAGAGCTTGCCCGTATGGGACAAGTCCGAGTTCTTTACCAACTCCAAAGAAAGAAAGGGTCTTGTTATCATTGCAGGTATCGTACACGATGTAAGTGGCTTTATCACTGAGCACCCCGGAGGACAGGCTCTTATCCGTACCTCGGTAGGTAAGGATGCCACGACCGCTTTCAACGGAGGAGTCTACGCTCACTCTAACGCGGCGCATAACTTGCTCGCAACCATGAGAATCGCAGTCATCAGAGATTCTGGTGCCACCAGCAATACTATCCAACTTCAAGCCGATATGATTGCGGAGAAGGAGGCTAAGAAGGCTGAATAGTTTTTATATATATATGCATTTTAAATTGATTTTTTTTTGTTCTTTCAACTTGTATTATTTTCGGAGAAGCGGGAGATGATCTTGAAATTGATTTGCGTTCATATCATCGGAAGTCTTATCAGTCTATATTATCTCTGATTGATTTTTGGCCGGTTTTGCCTTAGAGATGATCTCAAAATTGATTGAGTTTGCCCGCACAGAACAGCCATACGCTTTTCAGGCTTCCACCACCGTTGAACGCATGGTCTGACGTACCTTGTAACAAAAATACACACCATTCAACTAATCTAGTTTGATCTTTTACAAGCATTTGTTGAGTAATTGATGATTTTCTTTTTTCCAGATATAAGTTCCATTCCATATTGATTGTTAGCTACTGACGAAGAGAATGCATTTACGCACGATAGGCAGCCATAGCATATCCCTGTGTGGGACTTGACCCATACCCACTAAACTCTCCTCCGCGCAACTTTATCAATCTTCGTATGTAGGGAAAAGGCGCTACCTGGGAACACGTGGTCAGGGTGCTGGGGAAATAAACGACCCGGACTTGCTATTCGAACTCTGAGTCATATACACTCCTAAAATTTCCGCAACCAGCTAGCTCTACTAGCTCAGTAGGCAGAGCGTCAGTCTCATACTACAATATGGGTTATCTGAAGGTCGAGAGTTCGAACCTCCCGTAGAGCATTTTTTTTTTAATTCATCAAACACATGCCCAAAGAGTTCACAATTCCAGATCCTGACGTCTCACTATTGCTTGCCTGGCAGGTGAAAGGTACGGTTACTCAATATACACCCGGCTAACTGCAGATCGTCATGTACTGGTCATAGGAGGAGGTGAAGTTGGTGTATCCAGAATTAGACTTCTTCTACAAGCGAATGCCAAGATCACCGTGATATCACCCAAAGTCGATGAGGAAATCATGTTCTATCAGTCTAAAGGGCTTTTGCATGATGTAAAACTCAAACGCTTCGAGCCGCAAGATCTAAAGATGTACGAGACAGACGTTCTTCTGGAGGAAGAAGTGATGGACATGGAAAAAGTTGATGACATTGTAAAGAATCAGCGTTTCGCCTTGGTACTATCTTGCATTGATGATCATGAAACATCTAAGCATATCTATTATCATTGCAAAAGACACAATTTATGTGTGAACATTGCAGATAAACCGCCTATTTGTGATTTTTACTTTGGGTCCATGTTCAGGAAGGGCTCTTTACAGATTATGATTAGCTCGAACGGAAAAAGTCCCAGACTGACAAACAAAATAAAGACGCAAAAGATTGAGCCATTGTTCGACAAGATTGATGTTGACAAATCGGTTGACAACTTGGGTAGACTGCGTCACAAGCTCAGAAACGAATACTGCGTTGGAGAGGATCCGGTCACTATCAAAAAGAGAATGGAGTGGAACAAAGCTGTTACTGATATTTTCACCGTGGAAGAATGGAGCACTATGAATCACACAATGGTGGACCAGCTACTGGATTTTTACCCTGAGCTGCCATCTAAGGACGATTTGGCCACTATGTTCAGTCAGAATGTGACCATTTGACTTCGCCGTGCAACATGTTCCGCAAGCTTAAATCGTATACAATATTATTGATTCGCTTGACGTTGTACTTGAGTCCGTCGAACTTTCTTCTCACAATATCGTTTTTGAGATCCAGAGTGCTGAATCCATTTTGCAGGAAAAGTAGTATTTTTTGGTTGATCAGCACCACCGAGTACCGTCTGCTTTTGATAGACTCATCAACTTCATTCTCGTCGTTTGTGGATGCGTTGATGATAATCTGCGTAGAATAGCTAACCAAGTCCTCAGCAAATCTCAGCAATGCTAATAAATAGTCAACGTATGTGGGTATCTGCAGAGTGTTACAGTCCACACGGTAGATGAGATAGGTTTCTCCACATTGGGATGTCAAGCAAAGAGCGCAGCCATTCTTTACAAAAGCAATTACTGAACTTAGGTATTGGGTAAGGATGACTTTATAAAGCAGCTCTTGGCTCACCTTTTTCACAAACTTTTGGCTGATGGTTTCAAAAGCATCAGTTTTCACCACAATTTCTGATTTTTGCTCTTGAACAAGTTTTTCAACTTTGCCAAAGTACCTTGAGTACCTGTTGATTATATTCTGAGACACCATTTCGGGTGGTCCTATCTCCTGGAGGAAATTGACCATCGCATCGCTCCCAGGCATTTCGTTACACAACAAATTAGAGATCTCATTGAGCAGTCTAAGATCTTTATCATTGGTGTATTCTTTCTCCAACTCTGATAGTTTGAGTTTGAAATTCTGCTCTCTTTCAATCTCCTCTCTCACCGCATCGAATATGTCCATCATGAGAGATACATCCACACATTTTAGGGAGAGATCGATTTGTTTGATCGCCTTGTATATTCGTCATTCAGCTTAAAAATAAGAGTTTCTCTTGTATCACTCCGAAGCTCAGGAAAGTTCCTGAGTTACTCTCTCTTCGTCATAGATGTCTACAAGTATATGAGTGTTGCAAAAAAGGGAATGTTGAAGCTGCTAAATGGACGTGGGTCAATGAGATGGAATGACCCAGCCCTGAAGCCTCAGTAGAATTAAAAGATATACTGAAGTCGTTATTAAGGTATGATGCGGGCCAATCATGATCATCTGGAAAAGAACTGGCCTTATTGGGTGTTCTTAAATGCTCTGGAATGACTCGGAAATGGGGTTGTCATGCATGTTCCAAGGTCCCTAAGCCCCCTTCGCTCTGTAAAGTTTCGTCTGGTTTCGAATCGATGAAATCACTTAAGACGACGAGGATTCAGATTGTTGATGAACCGCCTCCTACTCACCTTGAAGTCCCCCAATACACAAAGTGCATCTCAATAATTATCTGTTGACTCTCAACTTGTTGTCTACAGTCCCAGAATAAAAGAAAAGTAAGAGCAGCTACAATAGGCAAAACACAAAAATTGATCTAAAGATCATCTCTTCCACTTCGCTTCAGAGATGAACAAATTAAACAAAGTTATATAATACACCCAGGTACACGCCAAAGCAGAATTTTGTTTTGTGAGGCAAAGCTACTCAGGGTTGCTTCCACCAGTGAAAGTTTGGTCACCGAGGAAACGATCCTCGAGTCCGCTTGACATTCCAGAGTTGAATCCACCACCAAACCCGTTATTTTGTGCGAGCACAGCACTTTCAGCGTAGGGATCGTAGTACATGGGAGCTTGTGGAGCCATATTAGGGATACTTGAAGGAATACTTGGAGGAATTCCAAAAGCAGATGCCTCAATTCCACCAGGCAGCCCCATCCCGTTTCTCAACAGCATCTGTTGATTAATGGGAGGTTGCGCGTGTTGATTGGAAGAACGACCCCAGCTGAGTCTGACTCTTGATCCACCAATCACAAAACCTTGCATTCCAGCAATAGCCTGTTCAGCCTCTTCGCGTTTAGAGAATTTGACAAACCCGCAACCCTTTCCTGGAGGGATTTTGACATGCACTATAGAACCAAAAGGTTCAAAAAGTGTAACTAAAGTCTCTTCCGGAACTCCGCCCTGAAGCCCACCAACAAACACGGTGGTATTGTTTGGATCGTTAAAAGCTTGATGCTGCACGTGCTGAGACGGGTTGAATTGAGGAGGCGGGTAATAAGTGGGTCCTGCCAAAGGGTGCGGTGCGAAAAACTGGTTCGGCCCACTCGGAATTTGAGATTCTACAGGATCCATTACTGTTGGGGCAGCTCCTCTGGGGAAACTGGGGAACCACTGATTAGAGTTTTGCTGGTGGCGTGGGGTGGCTAATGCCACTCTAATGGGTCTTCCGCCCAGCCACACTTGATTCATGTCATTGAGGGCACGCGCTCTTTCTTGCTCGTCGGTAAAACGAACAAATCCAAAGCAACGAGAGGATCCTGTAGCGGGATCTGTCATCACGCGTACCGTTTTCACGGATTTGTAATTGGTTTGAAACAACGATAGCAAGTGAGCCTCGGTCGTAGAAGGAGATAAGTCCCCAACGAAAAGGGAATACTCTGGTGTTTGCGGAACTTGAGAGTTGAGAGTTGCCCCTGAGGCCCAGTTTAAACGGAACACTTTGTTTCCAGCCGAGGGAACAAGAGAACCGTTGAGTCTCAACGCGTCTTTGGCATCGTCTGAAGTTTCAAACTCAACAAAACAGTAACCGGAATGGTTCATTAGCCCTGTTCCAGTTTGAGAACTCAATTGCTGCAAAGCCGAGTTTCGTTTAGGGCGTATCGCCTTCACTTGTACCGTCTTGTTGAGAGAAGCCCACAATTCCGTGATGAAACTCTCGTCCCACCAAGGTTCCAGATCCCCCATCCACAAAGTTTTCGGTGTTACAGACGAGCTCGGATTCTGCGGCGGGTCAGGAATAGGGATGGCAACTAAATATTCCGCACCATTATTGAGTCCTGCGGTTTGATGACCTGCAGAGGATGCTTGTTCGGACATTGAAGCAAATTAACAAAACACAACGTAAGAAAAATCAAATGAAAAACAGGTTGTAACTCCAATCCACTCCCTTGTCTATTTTGGTATTGCTCTAGATTTACATCCCAACATTTTTAGTTGGGGCATGCAGCGCCCGCACCTCTGACGCGAAGAGGAAGAGAAGATTTTATGAAAAAAAGTGACCAATCTCGCTTCAAAGGTTTTATTGAGCTTAGTTGAGGAAACAACATTTCCTCTTAATGAGGCTTACAAAATCGATAAGTATAATAATGTCTGAAAGCATTCCTGTTAGATGTTTTGTCTTTCTCATCATTTGAGATCATAACATAACGCCACCAAACCTACAACCCACTAGTCTAGTTTGATAGTTCACAAATATTAATAAGGCGTTGAAATTTCGGTCAGTAGATCTACCACAACATAAGTATATGATATTTTCTAGTTCAATGGATCTTTTATGTGAGGAAAAAATCATGATAGGGCCATTAGTAAAGTCACAGTTGTGTCGAATTCGAGCAGGTCTTAAATCCGTAGAAAATAAATACAAGTCATTCAATGATTCAACGCGCTCGTAAGACATAAGGTCGAAGGTTTTTCAAGATAATCGGTTAATAAGATCATTAATGACTTTCAGAAGTCAACCAGTGTGATACTTCTTGAAAAAGTTTCAATTTGACCTCTTTGTTCTTTGCAAGGGTTGTTCAGGCTCAAGGTGATTGCTTTTTCCAACCAGTCACCATTTAAACCGTGTTGCATGATGAGTGGGGCAACACTCTATCGCCACTTTAAGGGACATAATCTTTCGACCACCGTCATCAAAGTGACGCTCATCTTCTTTAGCCAACGCGATGTAGATGAAATCACGCTTCTAGTACTTTAGACATCGCTCAAGCGCTCATCTTCTGCAAAAAGCTGTCTGTGTAGAGTTTCTCAGAAGCTCATTATCCAGAGTCTGTGGCAGAACATCTACTGGAAAGCCGATTACTCAGAGGTCCTTGAACAACCTTCTTTGATAAGGAATGCTCTAAATTGAATTTGACAAGTAACGTTAAAACGCTTCTCACTCAAGGCGTAGTGCTTCAATCAATCTTGAATCTTGGAACATCGCGAAAACAATGCGTTCAAGAGAAGCTAAATTAGAGGCACGTAAGCGTGGAGCTGCATCAAGGAATGTAAAGCTGGATGATATTGTTTTAAAAACACCAGGCAGACGAACCCCTAAGCTAGCACGGCGATTGAGCTCGTTACAAAGTCCATTGAACAGAACTCCTTCTCATAGCGTGAGGAGAACACCAGCAAGAACGAAAAGTCCTGTAGATAATCTATCACAACATGAAGTACTGTCTCCAATCGTGGTCCCAAATACGAGCAACATTTCACAGCGGGAGAGAAAACTCAAATCACCTCTTATCCGGCGAACACTTGATAAGCCTGTGTCTATTAAACGGCAGACTTTACGTAAGATTTCTTCACAGACTTCTACACTTCAGGACTCTCCACTGCAGGACTCTCCATTACGGGACTCTCCATTACGGGACTCTCCATTACAAGACTCTCCACTACAGGGATCTCCCCTGCAGGACTCTCCGTTCCCACCACACAATACTGAGATTCCCTCCAAAAAGGACAATGCAAACAGAGAACCCCTAAGTGCTCAAAATACCCCCCGCAAAAGTCAGAGGCTCCTCAGAAAGTCTCCAGCTGCAAAGATCAGTAAACCAACCAAAAGCAGTGGTTCAACTAAAAGCAGTGGTCTAACTAGAGCGAAAAAAATTGTTAAAAGAAAGAGAGGAAAATCTCTCGAGATCAAGCTCACTCGGCTGAACAACACTTCCAACCACCAGGTATTAGCAGTCGATATTGTTTCGCAGATTGTATCAGAGTTTATTCTCAATTCCGAATTAGAACAAGTCAACCAGGAGGTATTGAATAGTTTCCATCATCTTGTCGGACAGCACTTTAACAAGATAATAGACACAAACCTCAGCAACAATAATCTGCTGAACCAGGTATCCAAAGCCAACGGCGAAAAGAAGGACCTCCGACAAAAGATATACAATGTTCGCAAAGATCATAGCCAACTGCTGGAAGAGATAGAGACGGTGAGAATGGAATTCCGACAGAAGAAGGAAAAACATCAGCTTCTGAGTACTGTGGAGGAAGAGTTGACAAGACTGAAGCAGCAGGTCCCTCAGGATAACGCAACTGAAGATCCCTTTGATGAGCTGGAATTGAAACTGGCTGACTTGAGTAAAGTCATCAACCCGCAATGCGGCATAATGCAAAAATTAAAGACGTTAAATACAAGACTGAGCATGTTGGATGAGAAATTGTCATAGTTGTTGATACACTGAATTGATACACACTTACAGATCGTCGGCAATAAGAGCGAGGATCATGCGGTAGAGATAGAAAAAGAACATCAAAAGATGGAACCCCAATTTCACAAACGACTCTTTCTTGTGCTTGCTCAAGGTTCTAAAGATTTCGGTAGCGTCAAGCAGATGGTTCTTCTTGTAGATCTTGTTCACGTTGAAGGCAAACAACGGCAAGTTGAGCAGCAGAGTGAACCAGTATCCGTTGACTAAAAACAATAGAGTCATCACGGCTTGCAGAGCCGCTTCCGGAACAATGTAGTTGTTGAGTTTGTTGCACAACTCAATAGGATTAATATAATCGCACTCTAAGTCACTGTACATTATGGTGAAAAAAACCTGCAGGAACAGGTTCACCGCATTGACTATGACAGCCAGAATGTAAAGCCTAAAGGTTAGTCAAAAAACGGGTGGAGTTAATCGTACCATGCCTCTCCCGACATAATGATGCAAGCTTTTTCCGAAAAGCAAGAGGTGCACGGATGTACATTGTCGTGTGCCACTCTGATAAGGAAGGGATGGGTGGGTGTTTTGTCAACTATTAACCAAAAAGGAATTTTATAATCAACATGCTGATTAATGTCAATCGCTGTTTACCTTCAGCTCGCTAAGGGTCATTCCGGTTTTCCCCGCACCATATCACATGCTCCCTCGGATGTTACCCCGCAAATATATATAGAGGTGCGTTCCCGCGCTGCCTCTACCCAAATAATGCCTGCACTTATATACAAGAAATCGGAAGATTCCAAAACTATAACCATCGTATTAAATCAGCCGGAAAAGTACAATGCCATGTCAAATGACGACTACTTATTGCTGGGCAAGATGATGGAGCAAGCAGACAGAGATCCTGATTCCACCATTACTGCGATCCAGTCAACGGGGAAGTACTTTTCTTCAGGCGCCAATGTCTCTGACCCCAAATTGTCTCAGGGTGACGGGTCCGTTGGTGAGTTGGATTACTGGCTCTCTAAATTCTTGGCCAGAAACTTGTGGCTCACTTCACTGTTTATGAATCACTCCAAGGTTATCGTGAGTTGCTTGAATGGACCTGTGATCGGACTCTCGGCCGCGCTTGTTGCAATGAGCGATCTGTGCTATGCCATGAACGACAAGGTTTTTTTGCTTGTTCCATTTGGAAACTTAGGACTTGTTTGTGAGGGAGCCACCTCCACTTCTTTGGTTATGCGACTGGGGCTCAGTAAGGCAAACGAGGCGGTTCTGCTCTCTAAACCAATGTCTGCCAGAGAACTGACAGATGCAGGGTTCATAAACGAATTGTATGATATGCAGAATGTGGATGAGTTCAATTCGCACATAGTGGATGAGCTTTCCTTTAGACTCAAGGATCTCGCAAGACAGTCTGTGCTGGACAATAAAAAGCTCTTAAGGCAGTCTTTTATCAAACAGCTTGAAAGTAGTAATGCCCAGGAAGCTGTTCAAGGGCTACAGAAATTTGTACAGGGGATCCCTCAGAAAAGATTTCGGGAAATGGCAACTAGACAAAGAAGACATAAACTTTGATCACTATACACTCTCATCCCAGTCCGCTTCGTAGTCATGACTTAGCTCTTCGCTATGTTCGTGCAGAGGTGCAAGCATGGGTGTTTCTCCGTATACTGAGTTTGTAGAGTTTTCATCCTCCACCTTGAGTGCTTTTGACACATTGACGCATCCTAAAACGCAAAACACAAGTGATAAAATGGCCAATAAACCGCCCCTCGTGCACTGCCATCGCAAGCTTTCAATTTCGGATCGCAGACAAGAAATCAGCTCGCTGACGATTTTGTTATTGAGATCCTGGGTTCTAATGTCGAATATTTTGTGTTGGTAGTTATTCTCATGCTTGAATTGGTTCAGTTCCATTTTGATGGAGTTGTCGGTCAAGTTGTACTGTACTGAGAGATCGTCTTCCAAAGAGTTGAACAAACGTTTTAAAGTGATTGATGAGTTTATCAGCTCATTCAAGCTCGAGTCTCGCGAGTTGCTGATCTCTACTAGCAACTCGCTTTGAGCAGCTTCAAATAAGTACATCTCGTTTTCCAGGTCCAGCTTAGGAGAGAACTTGGCACTCAGCCATTGTAATTTTGCATCGAGCTCTTTAATCAAAAGCTGCAAAACTATTTCTGCCTGATCGTGACTAAGTCCAGACTCTATCATTTCGCTGTAGACGGAATAAGTATCGAGAAAGTTCTCCACAATAACAGAGGGGACTTCTGCTGAGCTGTCTTTTCCATCTGGTGGCGAAACAGTCAAATCGAGCTGTTTCAGAAGTTTGTGGGTATTAGCATCATTTTGATTTTCCCGAATAGGGGGTGTTGAAAGATTGTTTACATCAGCTGTGTTGAGCTCATTCAATGTATTGGCGATATTCGACACGTTGACGGTATTTTGCGAATTCCCTCCATTTTTGTTCGAATAACTACGCGAAACAATCGTCCCGCGATGTCTCGCTTTAAAAGTGTTCACCATATCCAAGCTGGGCCTGCCCTTGAAGCGGAATATTACATTCTTGAGCATTGTCTAATTGTGTGGTGTACGGATATCTAAAAAGAGATTCAATGTCGTAAGTATTCACTTTTTCCACGTTATTCTAACCACGATAGGCAGGTTATAAATAAGCCGAGAGCCGAGCTTACGGAAACAGAGCTGCAGGAGCTGGAAGAGTATGAGTTCAACCACGGACCTTTGGCTCTTTTGAGAACAGCCGTCAAGTCACAAAGTAGTGTAATAATCTCACTTCGAAACAACCATAAACTCATCAGTAAAGTGAAGGCTTTTGATAGACACTGCAACATGATTTTGGAGAATGTTAAAGAGGTGTGGCAGGAGAACAGTAATGGAGCCATGCAAAACAGAGAGAGATTTGTGAGTAAGATGTTTTTGAGAGGAGACTCAGTTATTGTGGTGCTTAAGTATGAGGGAAAGTGATTTTTAGAATGGAAAGTGATTGGAAATGTGTGGGTCTCTTTAGGGGACTGCTCTCGTATAAGAAGTTCAGAGTGCGGCTGATTTATACATAGTTTGAATTATCTCGTCTTCGTAGGGTCATCAGGCGAAAAGATGGGTTTCATAAACTGTGAATAAATATCCTACTCAATGACATTGTGGTTCTTTCGAAGAGAAGTTTAGATTTTAAGAAGCCTATATTTAAGAGATAGCTTAGTAAAGAAACTTCAAAGCTTAGCAATAGGTCGATTGAAACATGATTTTGACTATACTAAATGTGTTTAATCAAAATAGCAACCAGTGGCTATAGGTCGAAATCAAGAAAACCATTCAAATAAGCTCGTTCGCCCCAAAGTAGAAAGAAAAATTATAGAGTTGCATATAAAAAAAAAAATACATGCATAGGTTCCCCTTGAAAAAACTCAGTGGAAACCGTCCTATACTCAGTCACTTCAAAAAATGGATATCTACCGCAACAGAATTCAACCTTGAAAATGTCTACCCAGACTCGCTCACCCTTCGCGATTTCCCCATTGACACCAAAAACAATCCCACACCAAAACTATCCAGATCAGAGCTTCATGAAAGAATATCCAAGATTCCGATAGAACGATATAGAAACTTTGTCATTGTGGCACATGTGGATCATGGCAAGTCCACGTTGAGTGATCGCTTGCTGGAGCTCACTGGAGTGATTCAGCCAGGCGATACTAACAAACAGATTCTAGATAAGCTGGACGTTGAAAGAGAGCGTGGAATCACAGTCAAAGCTCAAACATGCTCCATGATCTATCATTATAAAGGGGCTGACTATCTTCTCCATTTAGTGGACTCTCCGGGTCACGTGGACTTTCGACTGGAAGTTTCTCGGTCTTATGCTTCATGCGGAGGAGCTTTACTACTGATTGATGCCTCCGAAGGTGTAATGGCACAGACTGTAGCCAATTTTTACCTTGCTTACGCAATGAATCTCAAGCTGCTTCCCGTAATCAATAAAATTGATCTTGATAATGCAGATGTTCCACGCGCAGAGGAACAAATCGAAACCACGTTTGAACTTCCGCTTGAAGACCTGACCCATGTGAGTGCCAAGTCTGGGCTAAACGTTGAAAAGATTTTGCCCGCCATCATTGAAAAAATGCCACCACCCAAATGCGATATCAGTAAACCGCTCAGGGCACTCCTGGTAGACTCGTGGTACGATTCATACTTGGGTGTCATTCTCTTGATGCATATAGTGGATGGTACCATCAAAAAGGGCGATAAAGTGACCTCCTATCGAACAAAGAATAAGTACGAGATAAAAGAGGTGGGGATAATGTACCCGGATAGATCCCCAACCGACAAGTTAGTTGCAGGACAAGTTGCTTATGTTATTCCAGGGATGAAGAACTCTTCGCAGGCTTTTGTTGGTGACACTTTCCATCATTCTGGCATCGAGGAGATTGATCCTCTTCCCGGTTTTGAAGAGCCTAAGCCAATGGTTTTCGTGGGCGCTTTCCCTGCTGACGGCGAGGACTTTCGTTCGCTAGATGAGAGCATGGAGCATTTGGTACTAAATGATAGGTCCGTCACGCTACAGAGAGAAACATCCACAGCTTTGGGTCAAGGCTGGAGATTAGGGTTTCTCGGATCACTTCATGCTTCTGTCTTTAAAGAAAGACTGGAAAATGAGTATGGAGCTAAACTGATCATTACAGCACCTACAGTCCCCTATCAAATTGAGTTCAAAGACGGAATTACCAGGGTGATTACCAACCCGGATGAGTTCCCAGGCATCGCAGATAAGTTTAAAGTGGCATGCTTCAGCGAGCCCTATGTCAAGGCAACGATGACCCTGCCTCAAGAGTATATGGGAACTGTCATGAAGCTTTGCGACAACAACAGAGCCATTCAGCTGGATGTTCAGTTCTTGAACTCCCAGCAAGTGCTTATGGTTTATGACCTGCCTTTGGCGCATCTCGTTGACGACTTTTTCGGAAAATTAAAAGGTGCTACAAGAGGGTACGCTTCTCTCGATTATGAGGATTCTGGATACAAGCCGTCTGATGTTGTTAAGCTAGAGCTTCTTGTCAACGGAAATGGTATTGACGCCCTGGCCTCGGTAATGCATAGATCGCAGGTTGAGAAGAATGGTAAAGAGTTTGTGAAAAGGCTGAAAAAGTTTCTCCGAATTCAACAATTTGAAGTCATTATTCAGGCGGTTGCGAGTAACAAGATCGTTGCAAGGGAAACAATCAAGGCACGCAAGAAGGACGTTCTTGCAAGGTTGCACGCATCTGACGTGACTCGTAGAAAGAAACTTCTGTCCAAACAGAAAGAAGGAAAGAAGAAGCTCAAGTCGATTGGCAATGTGCAGATTAGCAATGAAGCTTACGGCGCTTTCCTGAGAAGGGAGTAGCATATTTGCATGAGAGGGATTTGAACAGTGTATATAATGGATCGGTCAGGGAGTTTCTTCTATAGTGGATCAAGTATGAGCGACATTGTGAGATGTCTCTTTGGAGTATTGGTGAATGATTGAACAAAAGTGTTTTTGAATGATTAAACGTCAGTGATGCGATTTGAATTTACTGTTTATTTTATACGCTGAAAAAAAATTCCTGTAAAATGGGCACTTTAACTCAACTCGTCACATGTGCATTTCGAGAATTTGAAATATTCTCTATTTTAAAATACAGAAAAGAGAAACATCGTATTCTTTTTTTATCGTATAAAGTTGTTGGTTTTTCTTTCAATCGAAAATGTTGAAGGCGACATAGAAAAAGATCTCACTTAGACGTTGTGATGGTTTAAATCGTTTTCAAGAAGTCAGCGTATGATTTAACTCTCAATGAAATTTTGTGCCGGGAAAGCAAAAATGCTTTTTGGGAAAGCTGATGGATACCTGTCACAAAGCCATACTGATGACGACAATTTTGTTTCACATGCATGTTTTTGAGAGATGACCTGGAAACAGTAATTACATCAATTTGAAGGCATGAAACACTTTCCTCCGCTCTTTGTTTCTCTCAGACTGGGCATATAAATCATTTGAGGTAACAATAATTCAATACATGCATAGAGCCGACATGTCATTAGTGATCTTCACTTCAATATCTAACTATTATTCGAGCAAAACATATCTCGAAAACTGAATATTCTACATAGTGGCGTTGCGAGACATGACCTCCTTTACTATGTCACACAGACTGATTCAATGAATTCTTCGACCAAAAATCTGTTCTTCAAATATCTCTACCGCCAACTCTTTTTTTGACACCTCCACACACCATCTTTTCAATGAGTCAAACTTTGGAAAGAGAACAGCCCCATCACTTCGGAGCAGGCCCAGCCCTTCTCCCAACGTCTGTTTTACAACAAGCAGCATTTGACTTGGTGAATTACCAGAACTCAGGTTTGGGGCTCGGTGAGATTTCACACCGTTCCAAACCTGCCATCAGAGTGATCGATGACTGTAAAGCTCACTTAAAAGAGTTGCTCAACATCCCATCGACTCATGAGGTGTTTTTCCTTCAAGGAGGTGGAACCAGCGGGTTTTCTTCTATTGCCACGAATCTCACAGCAGCTTTTGTGAAAAAGAGTGGGAAAAAGGGCAGAGCCGGGTACGTGATCACGGGAACTTGGTCTAAAAAGGCGTCTCAGGAAGCTGAGCGTTTAGGGATTGATGTAGATGTAATTGTAGACTCAAAAAAGGCTCAGGGAAAGTTTGGCGACATTCCACCCACCTCGGAGTGGAATATTCCTAAAGACTTGTCTTCAACATCGTACGTTTACTATTGCGACAATGAGACTGTTAACGGTGTGGAATTTTCTGACTTCCCATTTGATTCTTTCCCTGACACCGAGATCGTGGCAGACATGTCCTCCAATTTCTTGTCAAGGAAAATTGACGTTTCCAAGTACGGGTGTATCATGGCCGGTGCTCAGAAGAACGTTGGGCTGGCTGGTGTGACCATTTACATTGTGAAAAAGAGCATTCTCGACCAAGCTACTGATGAAGAGCTCACCAAATTGAATGTGTCTCTTTCTCCAATCGCCTTCCACTATCCTACTGCGGTGGAAAACAACTCAGCCTACAACACCATCCCAATTTTCACGCTCCACATTGTGGATCTAGTTTTACAAAGGCTTCTGAAAAATGGTGGATTGCAACAACAGGAAGCTCTCAATGTAGCCAAGGCTGAGAAACTGTACCAAGTTCTTGACTCTTACCCTGAGCTGTTCAATCTCCCAGTTGCTCCAAAAGTGCGCAGCAAGATGAACGTTGTCTTCACCATCAACGGAGAAGGGAAGGAGAATGACTTTTTGCAAGGAGCAGAGAAAAGGGGTCTCACTGGTCTTAAGGGACACAGATCAGTCGGCGGGATGAGAGCATCTATTTACAATGCCGTTTCCATGGAGAGCGTCGATCTGCTAGTTGACTATATCAAACAGTTTGCCAGCAAATAGTCTGTGATCAAAGATTGTTATCGTTGACCGCATTAATATAGTAAACTATCTCACATTTCTCACCCTCATCTAGAAAGCTGTGAAACACAGAAGCTTCGTTTTCTGCGATAATCAAAACGACATTTGAACACACTTCACAAAGTCTGGATCCAGGCTTCCAGTCTCTTATTTTAACATTTATACTAGCACTTTCTCCCAGTGACGTCTGACTGCTGGATGCGTCCTGGACCTGAAGCTTTTCTTTCCATTTTAGAACAAGCCTTCTATCATTTTCGTGTATTGATAATTGAAGAGATCCGTCCTGGCTGGCTGTCACCGTCATGTACTCGCTATGTCTGAATCTCTCGATTCTTTTGAACAACACAGCGAGGTCCTTCTCAAGCTTCATGAGCACATTCACTTTGGATAGTTCAGGCTCATTGATACGTTCGTCATTTTCCTTTTTCAGAAAGCGAATAGGCAAGTGAAAAGAATGACTCACGCTTGAAGCCATAGAAATCTGCTCTGTATAGTAGACTCCAAGACAAGCTCCAGTAGATGACCCGTCTGCCGATTTTCGTTGAAGCCGTATGGACAATTCCCCACTTTCAGCTTTCTCGAAATTACGCAGCACCTGATAAAAGGAGGAGACATTTATTTCCAAGGAGATGATGTTATCTCGTAAGGACTCCACCTGATAGACTTCAAATAAGGATGCTTCAAGTTTACACCAGATCTGTGGTTCATTCAGCGCGATCGATGCCATGCTTACATGTTCAGGGGTGAACCTGATCACGGCAAATCTTCTCAGAGAACTCAAAATACCTAAAGAGGCTTATTGTTAGACTATCAGATGGTGGGTGATACAAACTTCGAAGGGCTTCTACGCTTGAGGAGCATATCTTGAGTTTCATATAGGTGTAGGGATGTCCCAGCTTACTGGCATTTCAGAATGCTCACTTAATGTTGATGATAAGCTCTAAAAGTTATTTCGGTCATGTGATTTACTGGCACATTCCGAAAAGCATTAACGCCATCAACAGGGTCTTCAAAACAACGAGGTCACACATTACTACAAGGAACCTTCGAAATCAAACTTGTATCTAAAAAGTCTTCGGAGAAATCAGTATCAGATCAAACGGCCGTAATGATCTCAGAGAGTTTGCGTTTATAAATTCGCAGAAAAACAAAGCAGACCAAAATTGATTTAAACTCACCTTCTGATGACGGAATAATTCCCAATTAATAATCGAGTGGCAGATGCACGAGAAGGCGAGTAAGCAAATGAAATGACTTTTGATTCTGGAAACATAATACGTACACGTACAATGGCTCTCTGCATACGATAGGTCGTGAGAATCAGCCGCGAAGGACGCCAAGAGGGTAAAAGACAAAGCACTCTCTCTTTTTCTCGCAGCTTATCCTAAACCTTTCAACAAACACCCACAGTCCACAGATCAAGGATTCATCCATATGTAAAGCACTATAATTACAGTCAAACCAATTTGTCGACAGAACTGCACTCAAAAATGTAGCTTCTTCAATTTGGCCCCTTACACATGAGTGCATCCAGCTCAAGACTTACTAGAAAGTAAGCCGAGCGAGGCACGGGGCATGCTACTTGGAAGGAAAAAAAAATTAATCTAGATTTACATCCTCTGACCGGTAGTTGTCGAGAACAATACGGTATATGAAGCTAGGTGAAAAGCCTCCGCTGTATGTTAGTAAAAAATGCAAAGATAAAACACTCACACATTGGTAATGTAAAGATCAATGTTCTCCGGCACCACATAGTCGAAAACAGGATTTGAAACTTCTGCCTTTCCCACAAGCGCAGGATCCTGATATTGGATTACTTTGCCCGAGTTGCCCACCTCGATAAGGTCATCCCTGTCGAATGGATAACAAGGGGAAAGCTTGTATAGTCCAGCCACGGTGAAAACGGGAGTCTTGTGTTCCTTGGCACATTGGCAAACCGTTGCAACACCAGCACTGGTGACGCAACCACCATTGGCAAATACAGATCTTGCCCCCACTAAAACTTTGCCCACACGTGACATTACTGCAAAGACAGTGCTATCAGGAATGACAACGGTTTCAATTTTCGCCTCTGCCAACTTTCTGGCAAACTCATGCGCCTGACGAGTATCATTGGGAAAGCACTCTGTGACCAGCACTGTAAACTTACGTTTCAAACGCGCCTGTAGTAGGAAATTGAGAACTGTTTTCGATCCAGACGAGGGGGTCAAGAGAACCTCATTATCGTGAATAAGATCTACAGACATAGTTTCGATGTTTTCATGAATAGAGGAAACTTCATCTATCAGTTCACGAATACCCTGAATGATGATGGACCGCAAATCCTGATGATTACCCTTATGTAGCTTTTTGTGTTCTTCGCCAACTTTCTTCTCCGTGTCTATCGATAAAAGTGAAAACATGGAGCTCATCATTGTCTTGGATTTTTCCTCATCTTCGATTTTGCTGATTTCAGAGATTTCATCTCTGATAAGAGATAGTACACGTCTGACGATATTTCCACTCGAGAATTCCCTCGGCTGTGCTTCTATGATTTTTTTTCCAACCTGTCGTATAAGAGAGATGAGCTGATTTGGACGAGACCACCGAGCCATCGATATGACTCTCATCAATAGTTGAGCTGTTTCTATGGCCACAACATACGATCCCGATATTTGTCTCCTTTTGAGCCTCGATATTAAAGCATCCACGTGGATGTTGATTTCTTTGACTTCACTGTTCATCCCAGAAAAAAATCAACCGTGATTATATATATATCCTGCACAACCGGGTAACAGTTCTCCCCCTAAATTCAATCATCAAAAAAAGAGGTGTAATTAGGGACACTAGACTCTTTTGCAGTTGATATTTCTTCGTTATCTGAGTCGTTGTTTGAGTCCCAGTCAGACTCCCATTCTTCTTCTGAGAAATTGGCATTGTTTGACCCATTGTGAGAGACATTCTCAGAGACACTTTCCACAGCTTCTCGTATATCGTCCAACATTGATTCAGACTCTTCCAAAGCTTCATCATCGTCAAATTTCTCCGCACTAGCTATTTTCGATAGATCGGTATCCAAAATTTTCTGCAACTGTTTCCGTTTTTCTTCCAGTTTGGCTCGTTGCACCTCAGGTAGTTTCTTCATCGCCTCCTTCATTGCCTGTAGCTGCTTGACTCTCTTTACCCGCTGCCCTTGAAGGTTCTTGCACTCGTTGTTATTACTTCCTTGTTTCTTGCTCATTTTGTTTCCTTGGGCCTTTAACATAGAGCCAAACCCACCTTTACCGCCACATAAAGGTACAGCGAGCCTCAACTTCAAAACACTAGATAAGGCCAAATCGTGTGCACATCCATCCGTGGGGAACCTCCTCCCGTTGGAAAGGTACACTGAATACTTTAGCCGTGATGGAAGCTGACATCGTATTGCCTCAGCCACTTGCATAACACATGATTCGGCAGATAAAGTCAGTCTTAGATTTGGAAGTCCAGGGATCGTTTCTACGATAATAGCTATCATTATGGGTTTGAGTGCAATATCGAAAAAAGAGATTCATCAGTGAAACCCCGTGCCACTAAGAGGTGAATTTGAAAAGTGATCATTGAAAAGCGTGGATCATTCAGTTTTCCTCTTAACCTGCTTTTTCAGCAGAGAAAGCCACTCACACTCCGCCAACCTACATCTTCACATCCCCACATATCGTCTGCCATTTACGTGTCAGTAGTAACGAAAAATTCTTAAACATGAACCGTTCGTTGTTGAGCTCGCTTCGTTTTGTGAATCGCACAGCCAGACTGGCTCGTCCGGTTTTTGCTCGCGGTGTTGCGTTTGACCGTTCCAAGCCGCACGTCAACATCGGTACCATCGGACACGTCGATCACGGTAAAACCACTTTGACCGCTGCCATCACCAAGTACCTCTCCAACAACGGTGCTGCCAATTTCTTGGATTATGCCGCCATCGACAAGGCCCCTGAAGAGAGAGCTAGAGGTATCACTATTTCCACTGCCCACGTTGAGTACGAGACCGAAAAAAGACATTATTCCCACGTTGACTGTCCCGGACACGCCGATTACATCAAGAACATGATTACCGGTGCCGCTCAGATGGACGGTGCCATTATTGTGGTAGCTGCTAGTGACGGACAAATGCCCCAAACCAGAGAACATTTGTTGCTTGCTAGACAAGTCGGTGTGCAGAACTTGGTGGTGTTCGTCAACAAGGTCGACACCGTTGACGACCCTGAAATGCTTGAGCTTGTGGAAATGGAAATGAGAGAGCTTCTGTCTACCTACGGTTTCGATGGTGACGAGACCCCTGTTATAATGGGATCTGCTCTTTGCGCCCTAGAGGGTAAGAAGAAGGAAATCGGAGAAGACTCTATTCAGAAATTATTGGATGCTGTAGACGAGTACATTCCAACTCCAAAGAGAGATCTTGAGAAACCCTTTTTGATGCCTATTGAGGATATCTTTTCCATCTCCGGAAGAGGTACAGTAGTTACAGGAAGAGTTGAAAGAGGTAACCTGAAGAAGGGTGAGGAGATTGAGATTGTTGGACACAACGACACTCCCATCAAAACCACCGTTACTGGAATTGAAATGTTTAAGAAAGACCTTCCACAAGCTATGGCTGGTGACAATGCCGGTATTTTGCTCAGAGGTATCAAACGTGACCAGATCAAGAGAGGTATGGTTTTGTGCAAGCCTTCTACTGTTTCGTCTCACCAAAAATTCTTGGCCTCTTTGTATATCCTTACCAAGGAAGAAGGTGGTAGACACTCTCCTTTCTCCGAGAACTACAGACCACAGATGTTTATCAGAACTGCTGATGTGACTGTTGTTCTCACCTTCCCTCCAGGTGAAGGGGTTGACCACTCTCGCCAAATCTTCCCAGGTGACAACGTTGAGATGCTGTGCGAGTTGATTCACCCAACTCCGCTCGAATTGAACCAACGTTTCAACATCAGAGAAGGTGGCAAGACCGTAGGTACCGGTATGATTACCAGGGTTATGTGAATATTCGATACTTTAGTGTAAATAGATGAATGGAAAGTCCAGAATATTCTCATGCAAGTGTATGCACTGTACGTCGGATATTTATACCTCCATTTTTTTTTTTTCAGATGACAGACTTTTGCATACGTGGATCACTTTCTGCTACGGCAGTGTGTCGAGTATGAAGAAACGCAGGAAGATCTACAAGATGGACTCTATTCGAGCATTTGGAAGTATTCTAGCCAGATTAACTATGATCACAGGCAATCATCGAAAGTATCGCATGAAGCGTGACTATTATAAATATTCCACTGATGAAGAGAGCTTAAGGGAGAATGACAGGAGTCAAGCAGCGCCAAATGGTAATGTCTCGTGAAGGTGGATCAATCCACGGCTGTGATGATAGTGGCGGAGAATTTTTTCTTTCCCGGCGAAAAACATGCCTGGATATTCTCCATGATTTTGCAAACCTACATATGCCTTCACCTCCAACCCATTATATCAGTGTTGAAGCTTAACACAAAGCAATTAGCAGTTCAGAACTAGCCAAGTGTTTTTAAAATTTCATCACTTACATCACACATAGATGTTCCAATCAATAACTCAATATCATCTTGATAATGTGTTTTGCGGATCGTTCAGCTGACTGATCGAGATATGACTAGGTTGAAGATCTCCTAGTTCTCGTGAATAAATCCTAAATAATTATAGCAGAGCCTCTCAACCGCCCTTCATGATTCAACTTTGGAGAAGTCACATCACATGCATTCAGACATAAGAGACCTCATGAGATGAAGGAAAGGGCTGAGACCAATACACATCATTGATAGATCAGTAGATATCTTAAGCTCACTTAAACTCACAACTCGCTTCCCTCGTTGTTCCTCTGCCTCATTTGCAATCACGATTATTCACGTGCCAGATCTCATTTCTTTTGATCCCCACTCTCGTTTC